>JAMKCH010012806.1:0-28781 GCA_023653785.1 Ophioderma brevispina
GGGTCGGCTTAAACTTCTTATCGAACTTATCCTAATTACTGACCAGGTGTTGAGTACATACAGTATAGCACATTGCCATGATTATGTGATTGGTTCAACACCCACGGAGTTAACATTTCTCATGTGCAATACACGGATAGGTGGCCTTTGGGATGCGTTATCCCGGTTTTTGTAACCACAGTACTAATGAGATTAACTGATCAGTTAATCCCTGAACAGGAGTTTGAACCGTAACCAGGAGACCTTGACAAATAGTTGCATGTCTTGCCGTGGCTGTGTATTTAATCCGTGGAATACCTGTAGTGCACGGAACATCTTTACTTGACAAAGTCGATAATCTCAAAATATCATGAAAATATCTACAGATTGTATCTTCATTATCATTTTGAAATTAGGATAAAAATGTATTCAAGAAGTTTCTCGAATGAGTAGACATCAAAGATTAAGTTTTGAGAAATATTTCAGAAATGCTGGTTTGATAAATTTACAATTAAATTTAATTTTTTAGGTTTTTTCTTTTTTTAAAAGTTTTTTAAATTAGAATTTAAAGACAACTTCAGTAAATAATTGTTTGGGTAATCGGAAGAGAAATCATATCGCCAACAATATTAGTCCAATTTCGTTTGCAACCGAGAAACGCATGCAACTTTAGTGTTTACCTAAGATTCTAATCTTGCATCCTCTCAAAATAATTTTAAGAAAACAATCCCCTAGAAGTTGTGAGCAATGACAATAACAAAGACGTGGAGCTTGTTTATTGAATATTTTTAATTCTCGTCGGTTTTTATGGTCATTATTTTTGTTTCAGCTTCAGGTTACGTTCGTGATACAAATTGGATCTTCATAATCATTTGGAATAGCATAAAATGAGTTCATTAAAGTTAGCGGAATAGATCATTAAAGATGTGGATTTGAGAAATATTTCCAGAAAACAACTCACTCAGACTGGTTTTGAGAATTTACAATAATTCTAAAAAGGTTGGTCGAGAAAGCTGTCCTTCAAAGTTTTTTAAAATTAGAAATTTAAATATTTTTCTTTTTTTAAATTAAGTTTTTTGGGTGAACGGAAGGAAAACAATATTCGAAACCATTTAGTTTCAATTCGTTGAACTCGAAAGAAAGCCACAATTTAGTGTTTACCAAAGATCTAATTGCTGCGTCCGTCTCGAAATAATTTACGAACAATCGCCAAGAAAGTTTGAGCAATGGAAATAACAAAGACGTGGAGGCTGGTTAATTGAGACATGTTTTTACTGATTATATTTGTTTTCAGCTCATTACTTTCTTTGGTTTCAGGAAGTCCGGTGAAAATAAGTTGAGATGAAAGCGATTACCAACGCAAAGATCGTCAATAAGAAACTGGGGTAAAGTGGTAAGTCGTGTCGTTGAAAATGTTCTAAGGGTAATATTGTGCGTCTTGTGTGGCACTGACATTTTAATATTGTTATCATAGAAATTTGACTAAGTTTGGGATGCAACCTTTTGCACGGAAGGCGCTTCCTGCATTGCTCGGAACAGTGATCATCACATCCCTTTTGAATTATGTAAATGTTATTTCTCTTAAAGAATTATCAGGACTGACCTGTGTATCAGACATTCACATATTTATTATCTCCTAAGCTATGCCAATTTTCCGTCCACTTTTCTAAAATAATGTAAAATTAAAAAAACCAAAAAAGAAAAATTAAAAAAAAAAAAACGGTTTTAAAATATTGCGGCATTTCCAATAGGAAATCCATTCATTTTACGTGACTCACACCTAAGGATTAAACTGAAATCAGCACCCTTTTTTCTTTTTTGCGCTTAAAATATCAATTTTAATTTATTCTAAGGCCCGTAATAAACCAAGAGCTTAAATTTTAGTCCATGTTGGGAACAGTCTCGCATAAATTTTAAAATAAAGACATTTATAACAGCGTTGCAGATGACGGTATAGTTATCAGTGGTGATTGAAGCTAGAAATGCTTAATTCTTCCGACTTAACGTTGCGCGTTTTATGCCATCATGTTCAAAACACACGTTGTGTTTTGCTGATATAATTTGTTTTGAAAACCCTTGTGAAGTTTTTGGCTAATAATTTTCTGATCAGTCAGGATCTTTTGCCAGGAGACATTAACCGTTCCTAAAGTATTTTTATGTGGTTCATGCTACAAATCCAAATTATGTTAAACCCGTCCCTATTTTAACGCCCTTCTATGCTTATACAACCCGCTTACTGCTCCAATAATATTTTTCAATAGGAAAACATTTTTGCATGTAGACTCTGCCATGTATGTCTTTGGAGATCGGGCCCGTCCACTTTGCAAAAGTTTGTCGGACTCACTTTTAAATATGCATTAAAGGTGTTCCTTGTAACCTGTTAGTTATAAACTTCAATAGAAAGTCCCCTGCCTTCCACCTGCTACGCGCGCACCACACAACATTCGCCTTTAGAATCTTCTAAAACATACCTTACAAAATTTATCTGGAACCACTTTTTAGCAAATGAGTTTGCATTTTTCTTTGACATATAAGCATGCAATTCAGTTTCAAATTGACAGCCTTTCATATTGATAGTATTCATATCAGACATCAGAGCTAAGCTTGTGCTCATCCACCACCGACTCAGTCATAAGCCTTGAATGGTATATGAATTGACACGAGCTACCTTGTCTTTCTGAGTGTCATAAATAATCATAAAGAAGAGGGAATGTATTTCTAAATACGCTGGCGAATGTAAGGTATGAACGTGCCAAGGATTGGAGATGTTTATTAGCTCATAGTGCGAAGTCTTTTCTTAGCAATTCGCAGCAATAATCAAATACTCAGGTGACAAAAATATCAGGACAAGTTCCTTAATGGGGCCACAGAGGCAATTTTAGTAGTGAAACTCCCTGAGGCATGGAAATGGAACTCCTGATCATGGCACAATGTTGATACCGCCTTACTTGCTAAACGATAGCATGGTGATCGGTCCTAACTTTTGGGCTAGTCCTGTACGATAGAATGGTCAACTCTTGTTTGCTTTAATGTCGCCGACCTTGAAAATCCTTTCGCTACATTGAACCCTAATTTGGGGGGTATATGAGAGATATTAATTTGAAGATATGAAAACCATTTATGAATGCAGTCTGACTTAAAGGTGGTAACCATGACCATAAAAAATCGTCAAGACAAAAGTTACCTTTGCACTTGATCGTGCTAATGTTTGTTCAAGAGATGACCCTGCAGTTCATGAGACATTCGCTACACGCAAGAAGCGGTTTTCATCACAGCATTTGTGTTTTGTTTCAAGCGTCATTTTGTACGTTCTTCCATGGGAATTAAAATACCGGATTGCCTACACTGGATAAATGAGGAACAATCAATACTTGGCATTTCATCAATTTGACAGTGTTAAGCGATTATTTGTGCGGCGGTCAATTATATAAAAGTCACTACTCACTATCATACCAAATAAAGACGCAATTAATTATTAGCATAAAGCTTGTTTCATTATTTTAGATCTTGACCACTGAGACTTCACTTTAACCCAACATTTTGTGATGTTACTTGCTACGATATTCCTTACGCGTCTCTCTCACCTCCAACAGGTTCATTTTGACGCTTTGAAGACCCACTTTTCATGAACTTGTTTAGTATCTCCTTCACCATGTCGTTATCATGGTTATGGAGATATTTAGTTTTCAAAACCAAAATTGTCATTAAGTCATCTGTAAAATGCTGTCAGCAACACCTCAATTCTGAACGTGTATTGTACTCTTGGTGGGATATTGGTTTTTTTTTTCAAATGTTATCTTTTTTTCGGCAGAATGCTCGCTACACGTAAGCGTAGTATTCAGAAGGTGGCCGGTTGAATCCGGTCGGATGCACGTGCCTTTTTTTCCCAATAACCCATGTGCCTAATGTACATTGGAATAAACTCCAGGGTAAAATCTGAGGTTAAAAGCCAATTCAAAGGCAGCTGAAAGCTAGTAAATGCTTTTTGAACAGATTCCGTATGGTGTTAATTGGCAATGGTTGTCATTGTCCAATTACTGGGTGGCGTGTAGATTGTGACAGAATTGGAGTCACTGCTGCTGAAAATCTAAGGCTACTTTTGGAGCATTGCTGTAAAATGACTCTTGCTCAATAGAGCATTATGGGGGTCCCATTAACACTGGGCATTAAAGGTATTATTTTGGGGTTATTGGCTGGACTCGTAAAATATATTTTAGCTCCTATATGCCAATGGCAATTTAGGGCCACGTAATATAAGGCGAGACATAGGGGGCAGTCAAAGACTGTTGTTAAGGACTGTCTAAACATAAGAAACCCAACATTGAATAATGGCAGATGAAATTTGCCACATTATTGGAGTTGTCATCATTGATATTTGAGGTAATCGCTGGAATTGAGGTAATCTGTTGAATGTTAATTTTTGTTCGAGACGGTGTGCTTTTAATGAGCGGTGTGCAAAATGCGTGGCACAGTTGCAGGGAAAAGTCATATTGCTTTAAAATATATAAAAATGTTAAGAGTTTGGACCACGAATTTGCTCATACTGCATACACGTGTATGATACCGGCTTGGCAAGAACCGTTTCCGCAAACACATACGAGGGAAACCTAACTTCAATGCTGCCTAACTATGATAAACAAGAATTCACAACTTTTTAAAATGAATTCCTCTCACATTTCTTTTCGTTTCTTAGATTTCCTAATAGTATTTCTTGCAGACGTGCTTACCCAAATTCTATATGATAAAAGAGTTATTTCGATGAATTTCACAAACTTTAATAAGTTTCACTTCACGACTGTTCCCTCCTTCCTCCGAGCTCAATATTATCAAGATTGTCATCAACCTGAATCGTGCTCAATTACACGAAAACAAAGGTATTTTTGGAAGAGTACAAAAAACACAGCTTTTTCCTTTTTTGCTCGATCTCGTAAAAAGGTACTTGATTAAAGCAAGTGCCCTATCGACAACCTAATTGCCAAGCTTCAAGTATTGGGCGTTTCAGATCTGCGAAGTCGAAATATTGATCTTCACAATAATTGTCATTTGATATATTCGAGGTCTGTAACTGATTAAACAGTTAAAAGGATAATTAACGTATTAAAATCGTAGCATGGTATGTGGGTGACGTGAGAACTAGTTCACCTATAAACGACTAAGATTCTTCTTGTTCCATCCTCTTTGGGACCCCCCTGATTTACCAGGAAGTAGTATCGATTTTGATATCAGATGAAAGACCGTATTTTTCTTATTGTCGTCCTGAAATTTGAGCCCTCAAATCCATTTCATTCCCAAGATATAAACAAAAAAACACCGTTTCAGTGGTTAACCATCAATATTAGCACAGTATTGAATAGGGCTATGCAAGATGCATTATTGCGTCTACCATCAAAACCGGAAGTTTGTTTCACGCGGTATTTGGTGGGGTGTATGTGCAAGTGCCAGGCTCTCATATCAAGTAGAGAACACAATACACATAAATCGGAACAAGCACCTTTAAGGGCCTCTCACAAGACACTATACCACATGACATATGAAGCCTAAACTGGCCAAGAAATCAAGTCAATAACTTGATTTCTTAACTAATAGCTACTATTCATGCAATGCAGAGCTCTCCTAAGTAGTCGTGGTAGTCTGACAAAAATTTGGACCTACCACATTGCATATTCATGTTTATTAACGAGGAGGCTTTGATACGTTTCAAAGTACTTGATAACAATATCAACGTTCTATTTTGTTTTGTTTTATCAATCACTGTAGATCGATTTCGAGCTGATTGCCCCTACGTGGACATCGAACAGATGCGAAACGCTGGTCCAGCTGGAGCAGAAACTCAAGATACAACTGGAAACACTAGTGAAAACAATAGCAAATGCATGCTAATTTCAGCGTACAAGTCGCGAAGAAATTCGGGGAAAAAGAGAAGTCTTCCCCCTGAACCACCAACATACGCAGTGGTAAGAAAAGATAGGAAGAGTCTTGAAACTGATGGACAAGAAACACAGATGGCACTTAAAAAAAAAAAAAAAAAAAATTCCTCTCACATTTCTTTTCGTTTCTTAGATTTCCTAATAGTATTTCTTGCAGACGTGCTTACCCAAATTCTATATGATAAAAGAGTTATTTCGATGAATTTCACAAACTTTAATAAGTTTCACTTCACGACTGTTCCCTCCTTCCTCCGAGCTCAGTATTATCAAGATTGTCATCAACCTGAATCGTGCTCAATTACACGAAAACAAAGGTATTTTTGGAAAGAGTATAAAAATCACAGCTTTGTCCAATTTTTTGCTCGATCTCGTAAAAAGGTACTTGATTAAAGCAAGTGCCCTATCGACAACCTAATTGCCAAGCTTCAAGTATTGGGCGTTTCAGATCTGCGAAGTCGAAATATTGATCTTCACAATAATTGTCATTTGATATATTCGAGGTCTGTAACTGATTAAACAGTTAAAAGGATAATTAACGTATTGAAATCGTAGCATGGTATGTGGGTGACGTGAGAACTATAGTAGATTCAACCCATCGTGTCACCAGAGGAAAAGTTTTGGAGAGAGTCGATTAGTTGGATAGGGGCCAGAAAAAGAAAACATGAGGCCCGTTTCACCTGTTTCATTAACGAATTGAGATAATCTGGCTTTTCATGTTGCCATCATTTTCAAAGGCTTTTGTGTTCCTTCGTATCCAAAACGCGGGCGCTCAAAAGTCAGTAACATTCAACTCACATGTTTACAATGATACCACTGAAGCAAATACGATTAGGCAGAATGTTTGAGAGCTATGTTTTTTGTAGCTACAAAGCGCGCTTTACGATGACTTGAAGTGCTTTCATACGCATAGAATTGCATTTCTCTCTGCTATCGGATACATGTTTCCCAATAGATTAGCTTGAAGTTTTAATCCCGTTTTAATTTCCAACCACCATGCACATCTGCCCCCCTAATTCAATGCCCATACCTTCGGAAAAGTACTAGAGGTGACACGATGGGTTGAATCTACTATAGTTCACCTATACACGACTAAGATCCTTCCTGAAAGGGCCTCTCACAGGACATATACGCACATATACGACATATGAAGCCTAAACTGGCCAAGAAATCAAGTCAATAACTTGATTTCTTAACTAATAGCTACTATTCATGCAAGTAGTCGTGGTAGTCATACCACGACCTACCGTCCACATTGCATATTCATGTTTATTCACGAGGAGGCTCTGATACGTTTCAAAGTACTTGATAACAATATCCAATATCAACGTTCTATTTTGTTTTGTTTTTATCACTGTAGATCGATTTCGAGCTGATTGCCCCTACGTGGACATCGAACAGATGCGAAACGCTGGTCCAGCTGGAGCAGAAACTCAAGATACAACTGGAAACACTAGTGAAAACAATAGCAAATGCATGCTAATTTCAGCGTACAAGTCGCGAAGAAATTCGGGGAAAAAGAGAAGTCTTCCCCCTGAACCACCAACATACGCAGTGGTAAGAAAAGATAGGAAGAGTCTTGAAACTGATGGACAAGAAACGCAGATGGCACTTAAAAAAAAAAAAAAAAAAAATTCCTCTCACATTTCTTTTCGTTTCTTAGATTTCCTAATAGTATTTCTTGCAGACGTGCTTACCCAAATTCTATATGATAAAAGAGTTATTTCGATGAATTTCACAAACTTTAATAAGTTTCACTTCACGACTGTTCCCTCCTTCCTCCGAGCTCAGTATTATCAAGATTGTCATCAACCTGAATCGTGCTCAATTACACGAAAACAAAGGTATTTTTGGAAAGAGTATAAAAATCACAGCTTTGTCCAATTTTTTGCTCGATCTCGTAAAAAGGTACTTGATTAAAGCAAGTGCCCTATCGACAACCTAATTGCCAAGCTTCAAGTATTGGGTATTTCAGATCTGCGAAGTCGAAATATTGATCTTCACAATGATAATTGTCATTTGATATATTCGAGGTCTGTAACTGATTAAACAGTTAAAAGGATAATTAACGTATTGAAATCGTAGCATGGTATGTGGGTGACGTGAGAACTAGTTCACCTATAATGTGAAGGGCCTCTCACAGGACAATATACCACATATATGACATATGAAGGCTACACTGGCCAAGAATTCAAGTCAATAACTTGATTTCTTAACTAATAGCTACTATTCATGCAAGTAGTCGTGGTAGTCATACCACGACCTACCGTCCACATTGCATATTCATGTTTATTCACGAGGAGGCTCTGATACGTTTCAAAGTACTTGATAACAATATCCAATATCAACGTTCTATTTTGTTTTGTTTTTATCACTGTAGATCGATTTCGAGCTGATTGCCCCTACGTGGACATCGAACAGATGCGAAACGCTGGTCCAGCTGGAGCAGAAACTCAAGATACAACTGGAAACACTAGTGAAAACAATAGCAAATGCATGCTAATTTCAGCGTACAAGTCGCGAAGAAATTCGGGGAAAAAGAGAAGTCTTCCCCCTGAACCACCAACATACGCAGTGGTAAGAAAAGATAGGAAGAGTCTTGAAACTGATGGACAAGAAACGCAGATGGCAATTGCTTCAATGAGCCGAGAGAGTTCCTCCTTTAGCGCAAGTTTTGAGGGTCCATTTACAGCAAGAGAATCCGCCCATATTTACGCACAAATTAATCGTAAATCAAAAGGCGTTAGTAGCACATGGAGCAGAAGTTCTTCGTTACCATCGAGACCAACTACACTTGTTGGCAATCCTGATTTACAAACCAGCAGTAGCTACAGAGCATTTGAATCATTTACTAGAAGCTTGGGTAGAGCAACTCAAAAATTCGACGTCCGCAGGAGCGGATGTGATAGCTCTGGCTATAGTTCACTTCAGGAGAGCAAAGAAACATTGTTATATGATACGTGTAGCAGACGGGATCGTATGGCCGGTGGTGGTGTTGCACCGGCCGCTCTTTATAGGACCCTAAAGGAAAAGGGACTCTGTGGAAGGACAGAATACGATAAACTTAGCAGAGGAGTTAAAAGTTCAAAAGAAATGACGAACGAAAGTTTATTAAGAGGATATGCCACTCTCTCTGTGGATACAGTATAAAATACACCACGAATGTGGTAAATGTCGTCCCTCTTGAATGTCACCCCTAAATACTCTAAAAACTGGAATATTAAATATAACTTTAATACATATGCCATATATGGACACCCGGAAATCAAATGGAACACGGTTGCTATTTAGGTTAATACTATTGGGTATTGCTATTGCGATCTCCACCTCTGAGTGCAGTAACTGTTATTAACATCCTGTGTTTTTATGGATGGAATATCCAAATCATAGGTGACAAGGATCTAAGTATCATTTTAATGCTGTACTTACTTTGGGCTATTCCAGATATATCCCCGGTATGGAAGACAACTACAATTGAGCATATGCCTCCCATATGGGGGTAATGAAGTCATCTGGAATAGCCATATAATATCCATGATCAGATCATATGCAGTGCATGTGACACCCACGCACTGATCATGTCCCAACTATGACTATTCCAAATAAAAATGCCACACTCCATATGAGAGACATAATACACAATTTTAGTTTTCCAGTTGTGCTGCCTTTTATAGGATTGTATGGGGTACATCTGGAATAGTCCATAGAGGTAGCAAACGTTTGGAATAGTCCATACAGGTAATAAAAGTAAATATCAATCAAGACCTCGGTCAATGTCCGTTACTCTAAAATAAAAACCATGCTGACCATCATCATTGGGATCATTTACAGAAGTTCTAGAAGTGTAAGCATCTTAGACGATTTACAGAAGTTCTAGGAGTATAAGCATCTTAGAAGAAGACATTTAACGGAATATTCACCAAAGCTGCATGCAATATCAATCTGATCCCATCTGGTCATAACTTGCAAGAACCTCAGAACCACGTTTAAAATATATTAATTTTGTGAGGGAGTGATCTAGATAAAAGTTACCATCATTGAGAGAAATAACTCTAGAATGAAAGCTATATAAAACTGACCGCAAGAAGCTGCAAGAGAAGGTTGTCCTCTTTTTCCGTGAAAAGTCACCGTTCGCCATATTGAACTGTTGCATATATTTCCGCCTATCACGTTTTCAACTGAATCACGCTTTCCAGTCCTGAACCATGCTGAAAATGATTACAATGCTTAGTCTATGCCTATAACTACTTTTCGAAAGATTCGTGATTCAGCTACCATGAAGATACGTGAGGAGGTCTCTGGTGAAATCTGTTTTTCGAACGCAACCTCGATAGGGTTATTGACATTGCCAGCATTCTTTGTGCATCTGACATGCTTTTTGGCAAATTTGATAGTCATGTAGGTATTGCATTTTATAGACTTGCTTCAAATCGAATGAAAGTTCATACATGCTAGTAGATAAACATGTTGATATGTTTAAACAGGCTTACAGCACAAGTTAACCAAGTTTACATACCTTGAATTTTCGACATGTACCACATGTCTTCATCAGAAGAAATCCTGTGATGTTGTGAGGATAATTGACCTTTTCTGCCCTTTGATGGCATCAGTCAGAAAGAAATCTGGTGTGGTTTACGAGATCAATTGCATGAACTGCCCTGTTACATATATAGGACACACAGCCCGCCAGCTGGGCGATAGACTGAAGGAACACAAATCTTTAGCCCCAGCCGCAAATTATCTGCTGTCGCGGAACATTTTTCCACCACCGGACATACAATTGATTGGGACAATACCAAAGTTTTGGACAGGGAAGACCGAGAGTATCCTCGTCAGGTGCGTGAGGCCATTTACATCAAAAAGAAGAAACCATCATTGAACCGTGACCAAGGATTGGAATTACCGTCCCTATATAATGGACTTTTCTGACTGATGCCATCAAAGGTCAGAAAAGGTCAATTATCATCACAACATCACAGGATTTCTTCTGATGAAGACATGTGGTACATGTCGAAAATTCAAGGTATGTTAACTTGTGCTGTAAGCCTGTTTAAACCTATCAACATAGACTTGCTTCAAGATAATTGATCTTCTTGGTGGCAAGAGGATTAACACGCACACACACTATGAGTTACAATAAGCTCATCCACCAAGGACACAGTTTAGCAGGTTATACTTGTACATACATTGACATGAACTGACCTTGTGTGATCTGGGTATCATATATCATACCCAAAAACCAGAGTTGTATTTTCTTAATACATTGGTGAATGAAAACTACTGAACTGTGCCAAGAGAATTGAGATTTTACTAACCCATAGTGACAACAGATGTAATTTTAAGTGCGGCAATGCGGTATGAATTCAGTATTCTGTCACCACATCCTTCAACCTGCAGTTTATTCCGTTGAGGGTGCCGAATTCATAGGGTTGTGGCACAATGCTAAATTCTTTCCGGTAATGCCTGGCATGCAAGAAGTTGAACTGATTTTAGTAAAGGTTAATTTTTAGTATGTTCAATACTTACCTTGGCATACTGTCCCTTTAACGATTAGGCGTTTTCCATTTTCCCGATATGAAAAGGCAAATCTCACATTTTACTCAATTTACGAAATTCAAAATACATATCTAAAAGGTCTGAGAACGGTATAGCGTTGATTCTAAGCTGAAAACCTTTCAGGACATAACTCTGTCATTGTACTGTCAATTACTTTATATCAATTTGGTCATTGCACTCGTTAATTTGGAATAAGGTATCATGTTGAAATATCCACCTCGTTCTTCATATGTCCATTTCTTTCTGTCTCGCCCGTCCCCCTCCCCCTCCCGTCCTCCTCTCCCTCTACGCAATGTTGAAGATCAAATACTGCCCAGCACATTGCAACACCTTTGTTCACTGCTCATCCCATTGATCTAGGGATCCGTATTATGCAATTAAAGTGACAACGTATCCCATTATCTTTAGTCAAGATTGTAGATTTGCATTTCCATGCTATTTTTCCTATTGAGAAAACGGTAGATGCTTATAATTAGAGAATAAAGATGAGATTTTTTGTTTTGGCCATCTTAGATGGTGTCATAATGGATGGGCATCCAATATTTTGAGTGGTGGATGCCGGCGCAGCCGGTATCCACCACGATAAAATATTGGATGCCCATCCATTAAAAAAAAAAAAAAAAAAAATGGCATACTGTCCCTTTAACGATTAGGCGTTTTCCATTTTCCCGATATGAAAAGGCAAATCTCACATTTTACTCAATTTACGAAATTCAAAATACATATCTAAAAGGTCTGAGAACGGTATAGCGTTGATTCTAAGCTGAAAACCTTTCAGGACATAACTCTGTCATTGTACTGTCAATTACTTTATATCAATTTGGTCATTGCACTCGTTAATTTGGAATAAGGTATCATGTTGAAATATCCACCTCGTTCTTCATGTGTCCATTTCTTTCTGTCTCGCCCGTCCCCCTCCCGTCCTCCTCTCCCTCTACGCTAAGGCATTTGAAGATCAAATACTGCCCAAAACATTGCAACACGTTTGTTCACTGCTCATCCCATTGATTAGGGATCCGTATTATCAATTTAACGTGACACGTATCCCATTATCTTTAGTCAAGATTGTAGATTTGCATTCCATGCTTTTTTTTTCCTATTGAGAAAACGGTAGATGCTTATAATTAAAGATGGTTGACATTGGTCTCATTACATTAGGCACCACTGAAATCTATTCAAGTAAACTTTGGCACGGTCAACAGAACATAGATTGACCTAACAAGCATTTGTACAAGTAAATACTCTTATCTGAGTACCAACATCTCGAAATCTTCGCTGATTCTTTTCTAGCTTTTTCTATCTTCAAACAATCGTACCACACACCTGGGACTACCATTGGCGTACCCGGATCGTAAAGTGGGCCCGCGAAGCAGAGTTATCTTATTGCGTGTTATCAAACAACATGTTATCCTGGTTCTCGTAACTCTTACCCAAGTTGGTTTATTATAAACCAGTTAACATTCTACGTCACTCTTCTTTTGTTGCCTGCGAATCCATTCCTGCGAATCGTTATGGCCCTAGTATTAAAACTCTTACAGCTACAATTGTGGCCGTGTGTAACAGTAGGGCCGACCTATTTCAAGATACCAGCCCTAACATTTTATCAAACATTGTGTTAACTGTAACTTGGGTAGTCTGGGATTATACGCTAGCCCACTTGATTACTATACTCCCCGCCTAAAAAATCCGAACGATGTTGAAATGGCCATCAACGGCTTCAAACTTGCTTTCAAATGAACGCGCCAAGCCAGCTGGATAAATCTCCCAAACTTCCACATCATGCTTCGTTATCAATTCATTACGGACACAGGTCAATAAGCAAACACATTACGCGAACAACGCTCCTGGCATTTATTATTATAATTCACCTACATACCTACATACCTTTTTAATACAGTAATTTATATCGTTCGGATTTTTTAGGCGGGGAGTATATAATAATTCTACTTGAATAGAGAGTTCTGAGAATGAATGTATGTCTCCTTGTCGATAACACGCCAGTCTAACAACTCCGCGCCCCCACTCTGACGATTCTAGGTAAGCAACTGACTACACATGCCACAGTGCAGTCGTGAAGGAAGGTTTTAGTTTAAAAAAACACATTTTCGTTCTTGCCGGGGGTCATGAGATGACTGAATAGTACTATCAATTGTGAAGAAACTACAATTCAATTATGACAGTTGTTTAAATTATGTATATAATAGATTTCAATTTAAGTGAGACTTCTTGCATATTTCCATGAGGTGGTGTTTGATGCGAGGTTTCAATCCTTGACCATGTGGAGTCTAGGCCTCTGTTGCCATTACAAAACATATTGTGCACAGAATCGGTTTACTGGAAACTGATGAATTCAGTTCTTGCACTGTCTGTTAATGAAGAAAAATAGTGCCATGGTTGGCTGGGAAGTCAAAGAACTCCTATTCCGCTTTGCGCTCTCTTGCAAAGTTGGATGGCCAAATAAACACAATAGTTGCGTTGTGTGTGTGTATTGATATAAATTTGCATTATTTCTCATATTCTGTGCAAAGAATAATATTTTGCAGTGTCAAAGGTATTTTGTGTTCAAATAACGTTTGATTCAATAATTGCTGATGTTTTTCATCCTGATACGTGCGTCAATCGAAACACCTGGTTGAATCTCTAAAGTAGAACTTGAATCAAATACAATCGTCATACAGGCAGAGCTATATACATTGATAGAGTATCATAACCTTAGACCTAATGAGGACTCACTCAATTAGAAATTTACTATAGTAATGATCAAAGAGTCTTTTTGATTTAATTATCTTAACATTCTTGTAATACGAATTGTTACGAGGGTGTCATACAAATGTATTCAAGTTTATGAAATGTGGATGGTTACTTTAATGTTGTGAGTGAAGTCACTACCAAGATATTTTTCTCAATATCCACCAGCTGACAGAAACTTACTTTCTTTTCTTTCAAAGTGGGTTTATGATCAATTTATTAGATTTACAAATTCTATAAATTGTGACGGATAAGTTTCTGAACAAATAATTCCAGTTGATCAGTAATGTTACATTCTGTTCTACGACGTTTACTATCATTCCATAATGATCGACAGCCAAAAGGATCATCTAATTATAGGCAATAAATATAAGCCTGTCTCAAATGGTACAATAGAAAACCGTTTTGTTTTTTCAATATTAAAGGCCGACTCAGAGATTTACCGATGAGGGCGCCCTCAATTTTCAAATAAATTGTGTTTTTTGCATGTACATAATGCTTGTCCATATACTAATCAGTGTGTGAGATAGCTAAGCTCAAATCGAAGTCCTTCATATAGAAAATCACATCTTTGTTTAAAAATTCCGGATCCGGAAATTTTGTTATACACAGTACCCTATGGCACTGTTATATACACATAAATGTTTACTGCATCAAAACGAAAAATCTGATTCATCTCAAACTTTGGAATTGAGCATTCTAGGTGACTATCTTTAGTTCTAGTTGACTATTTTAATTAATATATTAAAAAAATTATATTCAGAAATCTCTGAGTCAGGCTTTAAATCTCAACATAAGTCGTTTTGTGCATCACATTAAAGAAGGAAGACCAGGCTTTTTGTTTCATCTCATTTGCTTAATTTCAATCGAGCGACAACTCCAGTTTACTGCGGAACACCAAAATTGAGTTTGCGCCACTTTTTGGTTGAGTAAAGACGGCGAAAGAATTAGTTAAACATAATTTATTCTCATTTGAAGGATTAACTTCATAAAGAAACGCGAAACGGTTACGTAATGGTAAAAAGTATCTTCAGTAAGTCCTGGCTCTTAGATAAAGTGTATAACATTCGACATACTGTTTGTTAGAAGAGAATATGACCGCACAGTAACCGCCATTTGCTTTGGTTTTTATGCATGGTCTTCAAGCATCATGAAACGCAAAGTCCTACCGCTACCGACACCTTGCTTCCAAATTCAATTTTTTTTATTGACAATATTTTAAAACCACTTCTTTGGATTTGGAGTGGTTACTTTGGTTGCAATTGCATTTCTTCTGGCATGATTTTAACAGATACCAATTGTGTAATAAATTCAAAGCTCCATTTCATTGAAACGTGCAATAAATATTTGTATTTGTTTATTATTTATGAAAAGAAAATGTTTATCATTGAACTTATTACGTTGACTATTAAAGCATGTGTCAAGAAAACTAGACTTCCTTTGTGTACTTCTGTGTTTTGTTTCTTATGCCAAGTTGCAATCTTTTGTACGCTTCAAGACCGCATGGCGCAGTACTCGAAATAACTCTGCCCATGCATAAAGTGGCACAAAATCGATTTTGGCGTTTCGTACTAAATTGATTATCTCAAATGATAAAAGCAAATAAGATGAAACAAACACTATTGGAAAGCCAAGTCTCTGTTCTTTAATATTATGCCAAGTAAAAGAATGACTTATTTTGAAGTTTCATATTTAACCATTTTTTCCCTGATTGTACCATTTTTAGACAGGCTGTATAGCAACAAATGAGGGAATGACATTGAAAGCGACATTTTACGTATTGTTTCAGGTGATTTTACGCTATTGGCAACAAGTAAGCAGTTCCACATGGAATATAATTTTACTTTATGTGTTTCAATTAATTTTACATTATTTTTCTTTTAGAAATTGCAATACAAAAAATCTATCTAATCATGAAAGATGGTACACGGCAAAAAGAATTTCATATCTATGAAAAACGCAACGAAGACCAAATGCATCTTCCTAAATGACTTTAAGTCCTATCCTCTGCTCCACTCTAAAATGCTAAATCTTAAGACACTGAATTCAAATTCTGATCCTCTCGATTAAAGCCACTACCAGTGATTTTCTTCATACACAACCGTTAATTACGGTCGAAGTTGGCTCTTGTTTTGCATTTTTTGTACTAGAAATTGCGGTAAAGTTCCTAACTGATAAGTTGAAAAACACATATCTTTTAAACACGGGTAATGTGTGTGAAAAAAAATGTCAGATCTCGTACCTAAATTTCGGTTGATAGTTGTAGTAGAAGTACATTAAGTACTTAAGTACATTAAGTAAGCTCATTAAGTTGAAACAAACACATTTTTAAACAAGGTAAATATTTGGTGAAACAGCGGTGGGTATCGCCCGTCTTCTCTTATGTCAATGCACGGGACTCGACGGACGCTGGGCTTGGTGTAGGTTTTAAGAAATCTTACGTTTAGCTTAAGTACTAGATTGGTTGTTAGTACTTTCGATTTTCAACAAAGAAACACACGAAGGAGAAAGACCACACTGCAAACACGAATCGGCGATAAAGGCTCAGTAGTTGTGGTTCATCAAAATCCACCACGTGGTGTATCTAAAACCTAACAAGGAATTGAAAATAGTCACATAAAGATCAATCATGTTTAGTGTGTTATATCAGTAACGTGATCAAAGAGCTTTCAGTTAAACCTCCTGCAGCACCTGGCACCATGTACACAATTTTAAAGAGTTGCAACGAATCCTCTACTTCTAAATCCTTGAGATCCATGACGTGCAGCTCCTTCTTTGTTTGAAAGTCAGTATTTTGCACGAATAATCCCTGGACTTTTCTTGGCTTTTGATGACGCCATAGGGAGAGTTTCCTTATTCCTGTAAACCCATTTCACATGGGAAAGGAAACTCAGCTCCTAGCAGTTAAGTCACAATCCTCAATTCCGTGATATCTTTGGCAAGTAAAGGGCTTGACGATTGATTTGACTTCAAAGGACATTTTAGAAGGTTTTGAGCCGCCAGTGTCCCTCTGGAAAAATGTCGGCACAATTTCACAGGGTAGGGGGTAAATTTACAGGGGTAAATTTAAATAACGTCGCAAATACGTTTATATAGGCTCACAATTGTTCGTGGGTTTTGGGGGTGGAAAGGGTGTCCCCCGCGCGTCCCCCCGTCTCTGTGCCCTATCTGTCCCCTGCCTCGTTTGGCGCTCTCCCGCCCCTCCGGTTCCCGGCCCTGTTTCTTTCCGGCGGCCCCCGTTCCTGGTCTTCTCCTGGTTTGCTTGCTTTCCCCGTCTCTTTCCCCCTTGCTGCCCCCTTCCCTTGCCTCCCTTCTGTCGGGTCTCCCTCTCCCTTGATCCCATCTCTGGCATTTTTCCCCCTTGCCTGTTGTGGGGAAAGTGTCCTCCTCCCCTGTAACTCGGAGAAGATGCCATGGTAAATAACACCCAACATACTTTAAATCAATGTAATTTATAAATTTTAAAGATATTTACTTTAAACTCAATTCGAAACAATATAAGACCTTGACCTTTGGCTGAATACCAAGTTTGACCGTTTATCCTATTTTGTTGGTATATTTCTTCCATAACGATGCATTTTAGTCTAGAGAGGTCACCATACTACTTTTTTACTCCTTTTACTACACTAAGCAATTGAGCTATACTAAACGTTATTTGGACCATTATGTAAAATTTACCCTTGCTGTAGAACCTTTACCCCCCCCCGTGGAAATTGGGGGGGGCCGCATTTTCCGAGATCGGAATGTGGGCTAAAAACCTTATAAAATGTCCTTTGAAGTTAATTAATCGTCAAACCTTACCTGCCAAAGACTAGTCACGGAATTGAGGAATTTTGGACGTACCTAGACGAATATAAGTTCGTGCTTTACTAGGTATTAAAATGCATTTTCCATAGATACGGCTCACCGCCTAACAGGGGGGGGGGGGGTCCCATCTTTTCGCATACACTTTCAAGACATTGATGAAATTCCTCTAATGGGAATAAAGCAGCTCGGTGATTACCGCAATTTTGAATATCTTCGACTTCTGTTCGAGATCATCATAGTAAATTGTTGGCGAACCAATTTTACATTTTGTATTGTATTACAAATATATTAGAATATTATGCAGAAGAATCATCTGCGAAACCTGTATATTTGCGTGTATAATCTGGTAGAGAAACAAGAAATGTTGTAAAATATTCATATTACAGATGATTTTCTATAAAATAGTTTTGAATAGTGGGGTTTTTTGAGAACCGAACATTGAGTGTCTTTATTTAATTCTATCTTGAACCAATGTCTACGATAGGGAATCTTAAATGACCACATCAAAACCAGCCAGCCAATCAGAAGTTGTGTATTCGTATGGTACGGGTGGTGAGCCAGCTCGTTCTTTTAAAGGTGCAACGAAAATTTCAGCCAACACAGGGAGTACAAACATTGTGAATTTGCAGGATTTCGCTTTGGAGCACATAGAAATTCAGCCTTCGTTTTGATACTGAATAATAACATATAAAAATGCACACCCTTTTCACTTTCATCAATACAGTTCTCTCACTAACCAAGGTAGACAGACATCGATCTAATCATACCCAATCCGAGTTTGCACATTCGCACATTCGTTGCAACACTCACTTGGCAGCATAGCTGGGGTGCATCCTGCTTGCATTCACCGCAAATGTGCAATTAAGTGTAGCTTTTGAATTATATTACTTAATCAAGCGTGGTACAGACGTACAAAAGATTTGGGTAAGGTTTTTGGGTTGGAGGCCTCCCCAGTAATGGCGAATCATATTCTTGAACCATCATTTTGGGCTGGTCGTATTTGTCTATAGGAAACCGCAGCTACATTTGACAAGACAACGATATGGAGCCTTATAGGTTACCAAACCATCTAACTCAGCTTATAACACCGTAGTCTATTTGAAAATGGCAACTTTTAGAATGTTCATTTCATCATTTAAAACTCTCACCTCAGAGGAATACAACAACATCACCCACCCGGCAAAGTAGCAAGCTGAAATCATCTAAATAACCAATTTTGAACATATGACCGGAAAAATTTTATGTTACGAATCACCAACTTGGCCCGATGTCAGACCGGCAACCCCAGATTCTCTATAGTCGCCAAAGCTAGTAATTTGCAAATCGATACGAAATTGATGACCGCGGAGTTAGGGTGAAAGGGGGGAAAGTTTTTCCGGAAATTTTGGAACTTTCCCGGAAAGCATTTCGCGGGAATTTTGAAGGGCCCGGGAAAATTGGGAATTTTCTCGGGAATTTTCAATTTGGCATTTATTAAGTTTTAAAAACTTTAAACTTTCTTTCTTTCTTCCCCAGGACAAAAAATAAAAAACCATGTTTGTAGGCCTTTCCTTTCAATTCTTACGTATTTGTGGCTAAATAAGATTTACATACTGCTACGCCAATTAGTAAAAGGTATGCAGTTCATGGGGCAATCGATAAAAATCTAGCCAATTGTCGGGTAAACTGCGCATTCCCAAGTTCAATCTACACGGCTTTCACAATGTTTGTACATGTCTGTTTTCTTGGACTTATACTTTGCATATTTTAAATACATTTTGTGTTTAGGGACTTGAATTTGCATTTTCTGAGGGGCGAATTTGGGCCCTTGCTCCATCCACTATACAAATGGTCATTCATTTGGGGGAGGGCTGGCAGGTGGCTCGTGCTTCTGAGGCATGGGGCCTGTGCCGCCCCTCCCCTCCCCGTCCCACCCCCCCAAATGGCTGAATTTCCACTGAAAATGTTCATGGCTTGGTCACAGGAAGCATGAGTAAAGTTCATTCATCCTAAATCTAAGATTAATACTCAAGGTGGGTGGTTACAGGATACAAGCTAACAAGACCATGAGTGATAGAATGAAAACAATTGTATTGTATTTGTAAAGAGTTGATGGTTATTTTTCTGGTTTAAAACATGCTTGTTTGCTTGTATATTCTTCTGTAGCATTTCACTGGTGTATCCTGTATAGTAATATCCTAATCTGAACAAAAGGACCTAAATTAAGTTTGTATCAATTCCAAAAGATTGGTTTGAACATTCCCCGAAAGTTCCTAAATTCCCATACATTCCTGTTAATGGGGTCCCACAATTTCCATGGAAATTTTCCGCTCTGAAATTCCCGAGGGAATTTTTGGCAACCTAGCGCGGAGTAAATTTGCATCAAATTCACTGTCCAAAGCTGCTTACTTTGAGAAAACATACGGTACCAGTCTAACCATATCAAATCATGATATTTTCTCACTTTACTTAGATATAACTAGTGCATTTCAACATTTTAAAGGCACTTTTTTCCAGATGCCATGCAGAAAGTATTCGCATACCAGATTTTTGTACCTTACGGCAGCCAGGTTCGTGGTGTATAACCTATATGATCTTGCTCGATGCACCTTTTAAGGAACACTTATCACAGGTAGGATAAATAAGCAAGTTAACTTTGTTTTGGTAAGGAATCTGGGGCAATTCGTGGTAATGGAAGGAAACACTGTTTTGGGACTTTAAAACCACTGCAAAAAAAGGATTTTATTACAATGTCAAATAATATTCCACAATTCTATGCATGTTACTAGTTTACACACTTTCAGCTCTACTACTTTTTTCAACAAAACACTTTTCGTTATTGAATCTGCATATTAATGAGCTTGGGTACGGAAGCCAACCGTAGCATGTTACTTTTAAAGAAGCAACAAGATATTCAAATAATGGTATCCTTAAAAAAAACATTTGAATATTCTGATTTTTGGCACAAAATAATCCCCGCATCTGAAAGATTAAACGTAGAACTGTTCTCTTTCTTTGAGTAAAAACAATCGAAATCAGCTGTTTTCTTCTGATATAAGGTCATATACCAATCACCCTTTATTTTCATTTAAATTATTTATTTCTGTAGGCCCAATCAAAAAGGTAGGGAATCTATTGAGTGGCTATCTATATGAATCACTGCTATCACAGAAAACGGATCGGACTGGTTTCAGATTGACCTAGGTTTTAAATGTCAAAGTGTGACAAAATCATACAAAGAGGCAAAATCACCATGTTAATGTTTAAGATGTTACCTTTTATGGTAAATTGTTCGTCAGAGTATAATTTTTTAATCGAAAAACCCTGTATCATACACATTTTGCTGGGGCAAAATATTGATATGTGGCCGATTTTGCCGAAAAGTCGCACTTTTCGGCGGCCGACAAACATTTTCAACTACAACTTTGATTACTTACGAGATCTACAATATAAATATATATACATGAACACTTCATATATTAATATATGATATCATTTAAAAAGGTAATAGAAACGTAGGATTCAAGTATTTGTTTTTTAGAAAATTATTTTCATATTCGCACAGCCAGAACTCATTCAAATTTCACAGTCCTGCCTTTGAGCAAACGACATTCAAATGTTGCCTGTTTTGCGCACAAAAATTTTGCTTTGTTGGCACAATCACATCTCTGGTAATGAAGATGGTTTTCGCTCATCATTTTGAGGCAGATTAATGAGCTTCAAATTGATATTGTTAAGTATAGGAATAATTCCAAAATACAAAACAATATTTCCCCCTACCACTTGATTTTTCCAGTGCGTGAAAAATATATCATTATAGTCACTCGGCCATTGTAAGTACGAGAAAACTAAAAGCGCATAGGCTTGAAAAAATTTAATATCGATATGCCCAAAGTCAAGTTTGCCTACTAGTTATGGTGTTAACTCTGTGTACTGCGCCTTCTAAATTGGAGAGAATGTTTTTTCATTGCGGAATCCCAATTTTACCTAAGTTTGATGTTTCGAGAACCCGCGAAAAAAAATCGTAAAAGGGGCATTATTCAAAAGGTAAACCTTTTTGATGAAAAAGAAGTTTATGGTATTGCAAATTTCTTTATCATTCTCCCGTTAATCATCGCTTCCAAGTTTCCTGTGGCATGATCTTTTCAAAAATATGTTCAAGCTCAATCACGCCTCATTGGCATACAATGAACGTCTCCATTTTCGGGATAAAAAGTGAAATTATCAACCATTTTGCTTCTATTAGTTTTAGATTAAATATCTTTTCATTTGTTTGAAATACTTGCTTAAAGTATGTGCATGGACTTTCAATTTCAAAATTTATGTTGAAAAAATACAATTTAAGGAATAAACAAGTAATTAAGCAGAGAATTTATTGACTTTGGTATGTCACACACGTAACCAAAATAGCAAATGAAGTTTTTATTATCTAAAAACCATCGTCTCAGTATGTTCATATTCCAATGTCAAAAGGCCATTTATTGTACTGCTTCCGTTATACAAAATAATGGGTTTAGATCTTTCCCCTCTTCAAAATTATTGATGTTCTATTACTTGTCACAACACGTGACCGGCAGCTCACGATTTCGTATTTGAAGACATAAATTTCTTCTTGTCATATTGAAAGAAGGTAGCAGTGTTAACTTCTCTTATCAGTCAAAATGTGAATATGATATTTGTTAAACAAGGAAACACAATTAATTTATAAAGAGTCTGTTTAAACTTGATTTTCGCATGTGATCTTTGAAGGTTTGGGGTAGAAGTTGCCAATTTATCAGACTGCACTATTTCAACACAGGGGGGGGGGGGGGGGGGAAATCTGCATACTAGGAGTAGTCATTGCTCTTTGGTCAAGTTATTTACTGATGGCATTTGTATGAAAGTGTTGAGATAGTTGATATAGTAAATACAAGATTTTAATTAAAACTTCGATTTTTGGTGGCACTTAACAATGGTCATTCAATTTTGTGTTGAGTCCATGGAGATGTCACACACGTAACGACCAATGTCACCCACGTGACCTCCTAGTGATATAAATTTTTTAATTACCAAGTAAAGTTTGCTTGTTACTTTTAATTACCCAATGTTTTAATTACACCATCCATGTCTTTCTGCATAAATATAAGAAAGTGAGTACTTACATATTCACTAATTTTAACAGTTAAGTTTGAATTCTAAAAACCCCTTTTGGTCTGAGGTCCAAACGTGACCAAACTTTATTTGCCCCTCATACAAAATAATAAATCTGGCCGAAAGTGGAAACATTATTTTTGGCTAGGATTGGTCTTAAAGGTTTTCATTTTCAAAAAGGTAATAACAGATTGGTTATATTGGCAAAACACTCGGGTTGAAAATCAATATTTCCTGGTTTTGGGTCACAAACTGACCGAAAATGCCCTAAAGAAAAAAAAAGGGTGATATTGTTGAAAAGTAAAGTATCGATATCCTAAAATAAAGTTCCCACAGAAGAGCCATATATTTAAAATTGTTGTCACATTGCCAAATAATTTTGATTTTTTTTCACAGCAATATGCAATTATCAGCAACACACCATAGGTATGGAACTCAGCATGCGCAAATCCCACTGCGATATCTTGGAACTCATCCAACTTTTGCATTTTTGACTTCATATTTGGATTCTACACAAAATTTAACTAGAATATTTCTGTTTCATTGTTTAAGCACCTTCACATTTTTAACAAACTTTGCATAACACTATTTCGAATCTGAAACCATGTCTTACTTGAAATCTCTCGTTGCACCTTTAACACAGTAGGCTTAAAATGGATCATATCATCCTTTAGTACAATTTTTTTCTGTTTCCAAGAGAAACGAACACAAGCCGGAAGCTGCAATTTGTGATGAATACACTGTATTGCGTAGAGTAGAAAAATAACTACGAAGCCCTTGAGAAGTCATTGTTGACGCCCCTTTTATACTACATAAACATAAACCTATAATTTCCATAGTCTACTTTCATGTTTTTTTGGGTGCTAAATAGGTCAGATACAGTACATACGGTCCTAATAAACAACTATCAAACAAGCTATTCAAAACTAGAACAGAATTTTAAAAGTTGGTGATATATAGGGCTTGACCAGCAGCGAGAAAGTAAAAAGAATAAGCATACAATGTACATGTACTCGGCAAAAAAGTGGGGTGTTAAAATTTTAACACTGCTGGGTGTTGCTGCATAATTTTAATTATGCATTTTGGTGATGTTTATTTGTTAAGAGACAAGCAGTTAAAATAAAAGCAAAAAATAACAAAATCAAACATTTTCTACTAAAATATCAGTCGTTACACATATAAAATGTTAACACCAAAGTTTGGTGTTAATTAACACCAGAGCGTGCGGTCTTGTATTGATTCCAGGAGAGCGTTAAATTAACACCAGTCATGTCAATTTGGCATCGGCAGTGTTAAAAAATAATTAACACTGACTGTAGTGTAAAATTAACACCAAGCAGTGTATTGTAACACCAAATTTGTCTTACTATGACACTAACTTGGTGGTATTTCACACCGAAATTGTGTAAATCTAACACCAGTGGTCATGCAGTCCCCTATTGATTCCAGGAGGGATTTAAAATTAACACCCATGGTGTTAAAGTTAACACCCCAGTTTTTGCAGTGTAGCATGTTATGACAACAATGAGAATATATTGCTCTTTGCTTCACCATAGCACACTAAGCATTTCCCACTCTAGGAAAAACCCAAAGAGATGTACAAACTCCTAACCACTAGGAACCCCAATTTAAACCAATTTCTGTGCACATTTTGTCTGTCTATCGCATCTAAACTGGAGGAAATATAGTATTTTATACTTTTTACACTAAAATTGGGTTGATTCCTCTTTATTTTAGCACACAGATTGTGTGACTTGGGGTGTGTTTATGCTTTAACTTAAAATCACCCAAACTTTCAAAATTTGGGTGATTTTACCACCTTTATCAAATTTATGGCAATCATTTTTTTAATACAGCAAGTAAACTTGCATCATCCCCCTGGCAAGATGGCATTCTGGAACATGACCTCAGATGACCTTTGTCCATGACCGTTGACATCATCCACATATGAAGGAACCCCTATTGTACCTTAACACCAATTCTGGTTTGAAACAGAATTCAACTTTTTGAAGACCTGAAAAACAAAAACCTAACCAAACTGGAACATACTCATAGCATACATAAAACCTAACCAAACATATACACACACACATGCGCACTATCACAAAATCCCCCTACTGCTTTTCAAGCCAGGATAAAATCTTTCTTGTCATACTTAACAATTCTGAAAAATGCTGTTAAGTTGTCAATATTGTATCTAGATTTCCACTGCCATACACCCCAATTCTAGTAGCACCATAATCTTCCAAATAATCTCTGGAGGATGGAAAGGGCCAGCATATCACCATATTTTTTTTTCTGGAGGTGAAGGCTATTTTAACCAAAAGTGGGAAAGGACCTGCAGGATAAGCAGAAGAAGCGCCCTCAATATTCTTTGTAACTAGTCTGATTAATTGTCATTTTGCCAATATTGCAATTTCCTAAACTCGGTTTTACAGTAATTCTGCTCCTCTAAGTTTCCATAACAACTAAAAACCTAAAACGAAAAACTTTGTTTGATTTAAGTAGCAACCCCACAACTTATAACAATTTCATACTACTTCAAAATCTCAACTTGAGATTTATACTCGTGATATTATGCAACATGTTTTACTTGATGATGAGAGTTACTATAACTGAAGTGGTAATTTGGCTGTGGATCAGGCAAAATCTGTTAAACTATACATAATACTAATTCTTTTGCAATTTTTGTTCATGAAACAATACAAGTAGATCTGGTATACAGTGGTACTTTGTTCTGATAGAGTAAGCACAAGCATTATGCTTCGGAACATATTGGGGAGTCAACATGAAGATGAAATGTTTCACTGTGTGGTAGGGCAATGCTAATTCTAAGACTCACTGAATGAGTCTTAGATTAGCATTTATGGCAAGTAACCCTAAGAGGAGAATTCATATCGAGGGTTGACAACAGAAGGACGTAACTCAGCAACTGAAAGAAATATTCAGAATTTTCTTAATTTCTACTGTAATACTGCTTTTGAGAAATGTGATTTATATTTTCTACTAAGCAAATCTATTCTTACTCAAAATGTAAACATCTCATAAAGCTCATAATGGTACTGTAAGCAAACATATTAAACTTTAAATAATGAAATTCTTAAAGAAATTCTTTAATTATTTCTTTCAGTGCCGAGTTACTCCTTCTGTTTGTCCAACCCTCGATATTTGTTTAAAAGTTGGGTTTTGAGAAAAGTATAATCTCCAAAGTCATAGATTTCTATGAGAATTTGTCATTTTGATTCTCTGCTTCCCCTCACCGAATTTGAATAAGACTCAGATAAGACATGGGAAACCATGTTTTATTTGGGGAACGGTTGTACTCTAGATACAACTCGATAAAGACAGTATGTGAAACACGTTTCATGTGAAGAGAACGCTTGCACACTGTAGATATTCCGTGTGCCAAGTTAGCTTAAAGACACTATCATTGATTCATCCGAAAGAGCAAAATATTTGTTAATTTGGCAGAGTGGTTTAAAGTGAAGTTTAATTCCATAGAAACCCTCATAATTCCTTCCTTAAACGAAGAATTGACAGAAAATGAAGCCAACTGCAGTGTTTCACAGATAAACTCTCCATTCATTACGTGTTGTAGTAATGTCCGCACGGACATATACTAAATATAGTCCATTTTGTCTTATTAGGTTGCTTCTTTCTTCTTCTGGCCCTATCATTGTAGAATATGTTGGGGTACCAGTACTTGTTAAGAACATGCAAAATCTAGTTTTGGATTATGTGTCGTTTTTTCTGATTTTGCAAATCACTGAAAGTGCGCTTTATCTAAATCAAATAATCTATGTGAAATGCAAAATTTTAAATAACTATCCTTCAAACATCGTGGCTAACCTAGTAATTAGACACAATCCACTTTTCAGTTTGGTTATATTATCCACAGGACCAAATATGTAAAAAATGTCAGATACACGTACAGTACCCGTACATTACAGTACTACTTCTTTTTAAAAGTTTACTTTACTTAACTCTGTATAGGTCAAATGTATAATTCACAAAGCCGGTTGAATAATCTCATCATCTTTGAAAGAAGACATAGAAGCATTCCTTCTCTGTACTATTCCAATGATGAGTCAAGTGACTCATACTTGAACAATCATTCAGTTATAACCTTTCTTCTGTAAATCTCCTTTCCACATCTCATAACCGCTCTTTCTACAAAAAATAGAAACCGCTCCAGGTAGATAATATGAAGATTTTGGTCTTGGATTTCTTCATCAGCCCATATACTGGTTTTTCCCAATTCTCATCAAAGATCAGCAAGTTTACTTTTGGTGGCTTCTGGTCCATGAACAAGACACGATAGCAACCACTCCCGTGTACGACCAACTCCACCCTAGAACACTGCTGGATATCTTCAATAAAGATAATTTCCCACTCGTCATCCGGGTGAAACTTGTAGAGCATGCCTTTGTGGTTATCCAACTCATTGTATACCAGTATGCAACCATTAAAAGCAACTGCTGCTGGACAAAATACTGGATGTGGTAGTGGGGCGACTGATTGCCAGAGACCACTGTCAGTGCCATACCGTTCAACTTGGTCAAGTTCACTAAACAACATTTGTAATCCACCTATGGCATATATGTATCCATCCAGATAAACAAGGGAATGATTAAACCTTCCAGTAGGAAGTGACTGAATCTTGACCCACTCATTCCACTTATTATTGTACTGAAAGCATTCGACTTCACCTTTGAAATAATCATCACTGGGTTCTCCTCCTCCAGTGAAGAATAACTGTCCATTGGCAACAATCATCTGAAAGTTTTTAAGCTTGTTTGATACTGGAGGTGCAGGAAATCCCTGAAGGGTATTCCATTTCTTTTCATCTGTCTCATAATACATCACCTTATTTTGTATGGCACTGATACCAATCATAGTCTGAAAAAAGACCAAAAACAGGAAGATCAGATGAATGGTAACTTGGGCAAGGTGTTTTCTTTGACATAACCAGCAGGGTGGCAGAGGGGGCAGAATGCCCCTTCAGAAAAAATTATTGAGGGAAAATCCATGACGGAATAGGCTGATATTCATGTGAAATCAGCCCATTGCTTGCAATGGGGACTTTTTTCCACCTATTGGGGAATTCTATTATTGACTGTCGTGCATGAAAGTAAATTCAAGCATGTTTCTCTATAGGGCCGATTAGGACAACAGGCAAATTCAAAACTTTGCTTTTTTTTCTTTGTGTGTATGTGTGATGTGTGCACATGCATGTGTATGAATTGCATATGACAAGTGATTAAGGACCATTGCTAACTCCTACTTGGTGATATTTTTGCTGATAAAGAGCAGTGACAGCACCAGATTTTTTCCTAGGGGAAATGGGGAGAAGTGATTTTTTTTTTGAGGGGGGGGGGCCAAAAAGTTAAATGGAGATGGGGATATCCAAAATTTTGAGGTTTCTTACCCAATTTTGGAATAAAATATTTGTTGCCAAAATTTTGTGATTTTTTGGCTCGCAATTGCCTTTTTATGCCAAAATCCATCAGGGGGGTTGACTGAGAGATAAGACAAAGTTTTAAGAGGAAAATGTTCCCCTTGTCCACTGTGGTACCACCACTGTTAAGAAAATGTGCTCTAAAAGAATAGAGTAATATCTACCAAAGACACCCCCACCACCACCAGACTCCCCACCTG
>JAMKCH010012807.1:0-27087 GCA_023653785.1 Ophioderma brevispina
GACTTTTCCAACTTTATTGTCCAGTTAAAGGAATTTTTGTATAACAAATAAATATTGTGTGATATATGTGCACCAAACAGAATGGTATTTTAATTTAACGATGTGAGCCTCAATAATTGTTTGAATTTTGATTATTAATAATCCAGATGAAGTAAATTGACCTGGGCAGCATCAGTGTGAGAATAAGAGATGAAACGCTTGTGTTTTGGAATAAGCAGTTGGCGTAGCCAGGGGGGGCAAGGGGGGGCAGCCTTGGGGAATCTTGCCCCCCTCTTTCCCCCCTGAAAAATTAGGATTTACATAATCCATATACTATACTAACAAATTTTAAATATATGCTTGTCCCCCTGAAAATATATGGTGCCCCCTTTGGCCCCCCCCCTTGCCCTGCCCCCCCCCCCTGAAAACTGCTGGCTACCCACTGGGAATAAGGCTATATTTTGTAGCGACAAGGGACAATATTTGGACAAAATGCGGAATTTCTCTCTCTCTTGTGTTCACTTTCGGCGATAACTGATTTTCGGTTCCCAGTTAACTCGAAATCTATATCAGCAACAAGTAAGAAGTGAAATGCATCGTATAGAGCATATCAAAATCTAGGGTCGGTATTTGTTAGTTTTTATTTTTGGTTAAAATCTTAATTTTAGTCAACCTTGAACAATCTTGGGCGTTGTTCCAAATTGAAACCCGGATTTTGGCCTTTTTTTCAATTTTGGATAAATAGTGCAGAATTTTAAAAAAGGGGCACTACCGTCCCTAGAACTATGACCTGAATACAAAACGAAACAAGGCAAGCATTTTTATAACAGTTCTATATTTTTTATAGGGAAGGGCCAAAAAAAAATTAGTGAAAATCACCATTTCTAAAAAAATACGTATTTTGGGGGGGAAATAATTAATCATCTTTGGATTCCTTGAGTCATTCCTTACCCTTCCAAAATATTACACTTTTTAATGTATATAACTCCCGGCTAACAAATCCAACATATAAATTTATACTGTCTTAAAAGGTATGTAGGTATAAGGTGATTCATAATAATAAAGGCCAGGAGCGTTGTTTGCTTAATGTGTTTGCTTTTGACCCTGTGTCCGCATGCATTGATATTAACGAAGCATGATGTGGAAGTCTTTTGTATAGTAATAGAATCACGTTAAAAAGGTGCAACGAGAGATTTTACTAAGAGGTTCTCGAAAAAATGTAAATTCTGATTTTGAACTATTGTAAGCTTTCCATCAAAAATATCCCCCTCTGAAAGGATAAGGCTGAAATGTTCTTTGGGTAACAAAATGGTGAAATTTCTAATTTCGTAATAGGAGCAAATACGAAATTACCGCCATGTTTATATTGAAATATAAGAAATCAAAATCGCCTTTTGTCTCTCTTTTAAGACGTCTCTGTAGCCAAATTATAGGTAAAAAATCAATTGAGTGTCTTAAATCTATTGAAAATGACTATTATACACAATATTTTTGGGGTGCCGGGTGCCCTCAAATCTCCTCGTTGCACCTTAAGCATCAAGCTGATTTTCTATTACACTGTCGTATACTAAACGTTTCACTAGTATACCGATAACCAAAATGAAATCTCTGGAATATCCGCACACCTATCAAAAAGACAATGATTGGTCCTGGTTGGTATCAGTTGGAGCTTTTCGCCTCTATGTTTACTGGGAGACAGAATGCTCAAAAGCCTTGGAGTGTTGCTACCAGCCCTTCGGGAGGATTTTTCGACGCATACTTGGGTCGTTGGCTCATCATATCGTTAATGCCTGGTTGTGGAATATTTGCATGTAAGACTTTTCGCAACAAACATTAATATTTATTAAGACCATCGTGCACTACAATGTAGTTTTGAGGGCGAGGTGGCCCGAGCGGTCGAAGGTGCTGAACCGTCGGCAAGGTATAAGAACGATCGAGCGGCCCTGGTTCAGCCCTCTCGACGAGTCTTGGGTTCTTGGTCATACTCAATAATTCCTATAAGGTCGGAAATACATAAGAGTGATTGTTGAATTTCTCCTCTCCTCGCTCCCACCCATTGATGATGTGCAGGTCTATGCCATTGGTCCCGTCGCCTCATGGTTCGGAGAAGCTCATGTCAAGCTTGTTGTCCGTGTGTCATGGAATCAATCCTGAGCAAGTTGCAGACCTTGTCCGACAAGGAGTAGGGAATCATCCCCGGGTCTGTTACCTGCCTGCATCGCTCTAGGTACCATAGTCCTCTAGTGCTCGGGAACACCGCTTTACGGGAGGTTAATTGATCCAAGATCCAGTTTACAGATCATTCTTTTGTAAACATATCTTACGTGGCGTAATCAGTGGGGGGGGGGGGGGGCCGGGGGGCAAGCTGCCCTCCCCCTCCCCCGGACACAAAAAAATCGGGAAGGGGAGCCAAAAAATGGGAAGGAAAAGGGAGAAGGAAGCAGAAAAGAGGCAAAAGAAGAGGGAAAGAGAAGAATAAAGGGGAAAATGAAGAGAAAGAGGGAAAGAGCGAAAGGGAAACAGGAAGAGAAAGAGGAAAGAGAGAAGGAAGTAGGGACGAGAGAAAAAAAGAGGGAATCAGAGAAAGGGAGGGCGAAGGTAGCCTCGGAATCGTCCCCCCCGCCCCCCGCTCTTCCGATTTTGAACCGACTGGACAAAAATCTGGGTTACCCAGCGGAGCGGAGCGAGCCTGAAAAATTGGCGCCCTGAAAAACTTCGGGAAGCTCTTGAGTCTTGCCCCCCCCCCCGGAGGCTCAGTCTTGTTACGCCCCTGATATATTACCATGTATAATGAAATTGATCTCGTACACTGATGGTTTATCCCCCACTAACTCGCTTATACACAGTAGTCTATGGAAAAAAGTGGCAACTTTGAGCATGTTTTTTCACAAGTAATAAGTTAATCACCAAAAACAAACTAAATATATGGTGAGTCTATGGCAAGCTAACAAAGCCGTAAAGTATGCTCCACAACGCGTTGCTCTAGCCAGCCAAATATAAAAGTGAAGAAAGACAACGCGTTGCTCTCTGACAATACTTAAGCCAACGGGTGCTTTCAATATTAACAAACGCGGTTGCGAACAAGGCAAACACAGAAACTTTCCCCAACATTTTTTCAAAGGTTGGATTAATATTTTACGAAAACATGTTGATAATGTTTGTGCAACATTATCAAGAACGCTTTACAGGCTTTTACGTGTTTTATCAAGAAATGAGTCATGACAAAATACGTGGAGATTGCGCTTCTTGACGCATCAAGAAGTCAGTTATTACTGGAGCCAAAATAGCAGATAACACACACTCCGTCTCCAAATCAATTTAGGATTACATTATATACATCTCATGGAGACAATAGATTTCATTATTAGCCACTGCCGAACTTTGGCTATCACACCTGACAGGCTACTCTAAGGATAAACCTATATATTTTAGTCGAGTGCCAAAAAACCCGAAATATCAAATCCTATGGCGAACACTAGGATTAAATATATAGATTTCATTTTTCGCAACTTATTAATAAACTTAATTTTAGTCGGGTGCCAAAACTCAAAAATATAACACCTAATGGCTAACACTAGGATAAAAATATAGATTCATTTCGCAAATTATAAACTATATATTTTATTCGGGTGCCAAAACCCAAACTATCACCCTAATGGGGCCTAAAACTAGGATAAATATATATAGATTTCATTTTGCGACTTCGTATGCACATTTATGACAGTAGATATATGAAAGCATAACGTTGCGTTATTAAAGTTTTGCGAGTGTGAAGCTGCACATATAAACAAGCATCCTTAAACAGTCAATTTTCCCAGGGCAGGGTACACCCGCCAAGTTTCCGAAGTGCTACTTCAGGGCGAAAAATTAAACTTTACTACATTTGATAATGTAGCTAGAAAATTATCCAAAATAATGGATACACAGATGTCCTTAAGTGGTGGTTTCTTGGACGGGGCTCGCCCCAAACCAAATTCCAAGGGCCACTACTTGAGAAATCCACAATTCCCTATTACAAAATACGTAAGGTTTTATTCAAGTGGCATACAAGAGATGTTCTTTAAGTGAATATTTTTCTTGGAAGGGGGCTCGCCCCAAGCCAAATTCCAAGGGCGTTTACCTTGGAGAAATCAAACACTCTTATTACAAAAATTACATATTTTGCCACTTAGTCTTTGAATGTGGAAATTTTTGAGTGGAATAGACAAGCTAAACTACCAGATGCCTCCAAGGAAATACAGACCGTACAGAAATAGGGAGGGAGGGAGAGGTTTTAAAATAGTATGTACAACAGACCGAATACAACAAGCGACTTCTGATGCGGCGATGAAGAAGCGAATGACCAAACGTGCAAACAAAGGCAGAGAGCAGCAAACAAAAACGACAGGGGAAAGGTGAGGCGTAAAAAGAGCACGAGCTATCATTGGATACCACGAACTTGTGTTGTAGAAAAAACGGAGCGCATTTACCGGTGCATGCAGCCAGAGGATCATCATTGATAAGGCCGTTATTTTTAGATTCGGTTGGGGGTCCTAACAAAAATAAACGGCATAAAAAGTTTGCGTCCAAATGATTTTCGAAAAAACACATGCCGATTAATTTAACGTTTCATCAAAATTAAAGACAATTTTCTAACAACACTCATACAAAATATCGTAAGCTTTGTTATAGAGATATTATCAGAACATTTTACTCTATGATAAAGTAAAGTTCGAGATGTGCTGAAAATGATTATCTGCTGACATTTTCCCCATGGTTTCAAACATTTAAAATGTTACCAAGATGTTGTTTTTATACTTAATGTTTTGAAACATTGTGGAAATGTAATCCCAAATATGATATGATAGTGTTTTAAACATTGTAATCGTTCATTGTATGGATATCAGTTATATCAACATATGAAAAATTGTTTTTAATAATAACTGTTGATACTATTGTTTTCGAAATGTTACCAACATGGTGCAATTTATTAAAACGTTCCGTTGAAATTGTTTTCAAAAATGGTTTAGCAAATATCGCAACAATGTCTTTATTCGCATTTTGCAAATATTCCAATAATATGCTGAATGATATATTGCATTGTGTTTTTCAAACCTGTTTAAATGTATAAAAAGGGATGTTTATTTTTGTCGATTTTTAACTGGGGTTTAAAGTCAGAACTAGGCCATTTTTAGTTTTTGTTTCATGTTTAATGGCCATTAAACGTGTTTTCTTGCCATATATTTTAACAGAATAGATATAATATTTATTTTTTCTCATATTTTGTCATTGTACTTGTACTATGTACGCATTCTGACCAAAAAACAATCACATGGGCTGACTACTAAAAAAAGGGCGGTGATGTCGCGTATTACGCAAACGCGCTGTGGCTATTCGGCGCGAGCGAGCAAAAGTTGGAGTAATGAGCGCAGCAGAAACGCCTTTGAAGCATTGATTCGATGACGCATACCCACGGTAACTTGTATTGCAATTGTAAAATGGTGCCACAGGAGATGCGTTGCCAACAGATGGGATTTTAATTTAAAGATTGGGAGCCTCATAAATTGTTGAATTTGATTATTAAGTATCCAGTGAGTAATTTTGACCTGGTGCAGAAGCAGTGTGAGAATAAGAGATGAAACGCCTGTGGTTTTGGAATAAGCAGTGGCGTAGCCAGGGTGGAGGGGGCAGCCTTGGGGATCTTGGCCCCCCTCTTCCCCCCTGAAAAAAATTTAGTGATTTAATAGACCATATACTATTACTAACAACTTTTAATTATGCTTGTCCCCCTGAAAATATATGTGCCCCCTTGCCCCCCCTGAAAAAAAGGGTGGATACCCAATGGAATAAGGCTATATTTGTAGCGAAACGGGACAATATTTGGACAAAATGGCGATTTCTCGTGTTCACTTCGGCGATAATCGTGATTTCGGTTCCCAGTTACTCGAAATCTATATCAGCAACAGGTAAGGAAATGAAATGCATCGTATAAGAGCATATCAAAATCTAGGGTCGGTTTTGTTAGTTTTTAATTTTTGGTTAAAAACTCGTAATTATGTCAACCTTTGTACAATCTTGGCGTTGTTCAAATTGAAACAAGCGGATTTGAGCCTTTTTTTGCAAATTATTGGAAATAGTGCAAGAATGTTAAAAAAAGGGGAAAATAACCGGCCGATGAACTATGACTCTGGAATACAAAAACGAACAAGGCACATTTTATAACAATTTCTATATTGCGTATAGGGACCAAAAAAATTAGTGAAAATCCCCATTTTTTATGCTTTTCTAAAAAAAAACGTATTTTGGGGGAGAAAAATTAATTCATATTTGGATTCCTTGAGTCATTCCCTTCTCAAATATGTACACTTTTATTACAATCCATAAACCTAGAAGTACAAAGTAACAATAAACTCCCACAAAGTTCACAAAGGAATGCCTGGTATGTCGACTTATACGATCAGTATTGTGTATCCGTGAAGAGATTTGTTTTGTTCGTAAATCATGCGCTTGTCTGAAAACGCGCGCGCTTTCATGGATTTAGGCGGAGCATAAGAGTGTATAAGCGCGTGTGGTTAGTAAAGCGCGATACTGGCTTGCGCCAGGCGCATCGATTAATTTTACTTTGTACTTCGAGGTTATTGATGATATATACTCCCGCCTAAAAAATCCGAACGCTATAAATTACTGTATTAAAAAGGTCTGTAGGTTGTAGGTGAATATAATAATAAAGGCCAGGAGCGTTGTTCGCGGAATGTGTTTGATTATTGACCGGTGTCCGTAATGCATGATAAAGAAGCATGATGTGGAAGTTTGAGAGATTTAGCAGGGCTGGTTGCGCGTTCATTAGGCGAGTTAAAGTAGCCCATTTCAACATCGTTCGGATTTTTAGGCGGGGAGTTAGTGGGAAACATAATAAGAGGTTACAGGCAAAACCAGTTCCTTTAAATTCCTGACTTAACACCCCCTGTAAGGGAATATAGACACGATACTATTATGGTCATGTGACTATGAGTGACATTATTATGTTTAGGCATGATTAGTCAAAACATTTTCATAACAGTTATATATATTTTCAAAATGTTGATTCAAACATTGTCACAATGTTAATGGAATGTTATGCAAACAGTTCACTAAACCAAATTTTTACGAAAAGTTGTAACATGTTATGACCATAGTGATAAATAGTGCTAAAACTTGTGTTTAAAAGATACTCATTCACAACAAAACCACCATAAAGTGGATAGTTTGTTATTCAAATTTACACCGTTATGAAATGTTTTCTTGAAAATGGTTAATGAGGAAAAAGGTTTTGATGTTAGGCAAACATTTTTATGATGTTAGGCAAACGTTTCTATGATATTAGGCAAACATTTTTATGATGTTAAGCAAACATTTGATAAAACATTATGCACGCGCACATATGCAATGGCTTACCCCTGGCACACTAAAAAACTCAACATAGTACAGCAAGAAAACAAACACCAAAACGGGATTGTTTATATATTTAAAATTACTTCCAAGGGGCGAGTAAGTATCCGTGGCATTAAGACTCTCACTCGAAAGGACAAGGTTCGATTCCCCGACAGTAAGTGATAATTAACTCCTATTAAATGTATCATGTGCTAAACATTCGTTGAGGTATATGCTAACTACAGATACTAAGTAACAGCAAGGAAATGTTAGTTTTTTCTCACGATATTTAACTTTATTTTGTTATTACACATGCGTGTTTGATAAAATGTTTTTAAGAAAATATCTTAGTAACACCTGAAGGATGTTACTTGTAACAGTGACTTCCCCTCAATGTTCTTTGATACTCTTTTAGTGTGAGAAAGTTGAAGTATTGGATCAATCCGCAACCAGTCCATGAGTAATTTTTATAAACATCCTTATGGCCTTCTTTCTTCCTCCCTTCTGCTGAAGTGTTTCCCAGTTCAATTTGCTTAACATATCAGTGACGCTGCTGTACTTCCTGAGTCCGCTACTGCAAAAGGGCAGCCCTCCTCTGAACCATTTCAATACGTTTAATTTGAGTAACTATGTTTGTGTGGGGTCCCAAACTATAACTGGCGTATTCCAATATAGGGCCCACACGCATCTTATATGTCCAACTTTCACATTAGTTTGGCAGAACCAAGTTTCTTCTTCTCAGGAACACAAAATTTAATTAGTTTTTTTATGGGGTGTTATGTGCACATTCCAAGACATTTGTTATCGATATCAATACCCAAATAATGCTGGGACTCACCATCTGAAGAACTTGGCCACAAAAGGTGAATGAAGGTGGATGGTTGGGTCCTTCTTGAATGTATTTGCATGTGTAGCACTTCCCTGGGTTAAAGGACATCATCCACACGTCCTGCCACACCTGAAGTCTATTCAAATCCACTTGAAGCTTGCTAATGTGGTTATGTGTATCTTTCCCAGAGTTGTACACCAAACAGTCGTCGGCAAACAGTCTCACTGAACTGGACAACTTATTTGGCAGACGTTATATAAAGTAGAATAACAATGGTCCCAACACTGTACCTCGGGGGACGCCAGAAAGAACTGTCTTGTGATTTGATTTTACCTGCGGGGTACGCTGAGTTAACAAAATTCTTATCTAAGCCAGAAGAAATTCATACTACCATATTGTGTAGCTTCTGGACAGATCTTTCATGTGGACCTTGTCAAAATGCCTTTGAAGAAGTCAAGAATGGCAAGGTGAGTAGTAAGGCCAGCTTCTAAGTTTGAGTGAAGTCGGTGAGCAGTCTGCAAGAGCTGAGTAACTGTCGACCGTTTGCTCTGAATCCATGTTGATTATCAATATAGATACCAGGTTTTCAGGGTGTTTCACATTACTGTGGAGTGAATTATGTGCTCTAAGATTTTGCACATATGCTTGTTGAGACACAGGGCGGTAATTTTCAGGTTTGCTCTTGTCCCCCTTTTTACCGACCAATCATATTGCAACCCTCCATTGACTAGGGCAATTACCCTTCATTCACTGAACTTTGAAAAAAGGGTCTGCTAGCATTGGCGCTAGTTCTTCGGCAGCGATTTTCAAGAACCATGACGGTATTTGATCCGGTCCCGGAGCTTTGTTGGGAGCAAGATTTTTCAGCTGCGTTCAAACCCACCTGCAGAACTAATTACCAAATTCGGCACTTCCTCATATTCCTGGGAGTCCAAAGATGGAATTTCCCCATCTGTATTTTCCCGTGTAAAGACGCTTGCAAATTGGTCATTCAAAGCCACCCCTGCTTTCCCCTGCATTCTGTATAATGCTTTCTTAAATTTTAGGTCGGCAATCCCAACTTCACTTCTCACTTTTGGTCTTTTTCACAAACCCAGAAGCTTTTGGGTTATCTTTGATGTTAGCTTCAAGATGATGATATGTACTCTCTTTTTGTCTTCTGAAGACTTTTGTGGGTAGTTTTTTGAGTCGCCTTAAATCTTCCCAGTCTTCAACCATACCAGATGCCTTGGCTTTGTTTATACAACTAATTGTTTTCTGGCGAATTTCCTTTTAATTGGTTTTCTTCAAGGTTTAAGGTCGAGATCAACATTGACAATGATAGGGTCACTCAGTCCTGTTTCCACTGTAACTTTCCTGACAATGTTGTGTTGTTTGTGAAACCAAATCAATGTTTTTTCCCTCTGGTAGGCTAATCAACAATTTGATCAAGTCGCGGCAATTACAACATTAGATTAAGTATTTAATCGGCCGTTTGTCTACACCAGAGGTTATGTTGTGACACAAATTTTGTCCCAGTTAGATATTGAATGTAACTATATTTGATCTGTGTTAATGATGTTGTTGTTAGGCAACTTATGGTCTATTTTCGTAAGCACATTGATAAGACCATCAACTGTATCAGAGTCATTATGCATAGGCTTTAAACCGCATAGGCGGACTGACCAAAGACCTGCTGTGGAATTTTCAACATGGCCTCTTGGATTGGGGGCCACTTTTGGGCCGTGAGTAAAAGAGGAGGAAAAGAAAAACAAAAAGAAAAATTTTTAATTTTGTAATGTTAAAATACTAAAATATGTTGGTAAATAAATTATGAGCCTATGAAGCAATTTCAACTGTTTTTTCAGGAGGGCCGTGGTAAATAATTGTGCGCGGCACAGCTCCTTGGGCCCAACGAAGCTGAAACCTTTGATATGGGTCGAGACCTTTAACGACGATTTTGCTGGACTTTTATCGATATCTAAGAAAGTTACAAGCGTTGGGCCGTAGCAGCCCGTATAGGGCCAGGAATTGATTGCAGGGTAGAGAGTTGGAGCTAGCTGTACCTTCTCTATCTTGCAATTAAGTTCAAAAATCTTTTGAATTCCCTATTTCAATAACTTTTTATTGTGGTCAGTCAATCAGGAGGTCACGCCGCCACCTGCGAATTTTTCTTGTACACAGAAGACAATACAATCGCTGTGACCTTAAAGCGGCACGGCACTTTTCACAAAATATTAAATTTCTTCAATTTGCTCTCAATGATAGTCTAGGCCCTTAGAAGACAGAATATACTTTACACATAAAAATAACATACCCCAAAACAGATAGGGCATTGATATGAGGATAAAGACTCCATAATTTGTAGGCCACTTTTAATTTTTCCATAACTTAAAATCAACAAATGTGTATATATATTATTACATGAATATTTTTGACTCGTACTCACTGATATTAAAACACAAAGGTTATAGACCGATCACAGTGTGCATCGCGTGGAAAACATGCATAATACGGCGTCGTGTTCTTGTGTTGAAACGCCATTTTTGTCCGTCTGCTGACTTAAAACGTCGCGTCGCCGTAAATTATAAAATCGTTCTGCTTACCCATAGGAACTGATTTGATCTTAAATCATTTCAGGTGAGGGCTTTTGTATATAAAGGCCTTACAAACCATGCAAAAATATCGATTTTGAAAAATCTTGAGGGTGCCTATTTTCAAATGTGCCAGTGTCTCTTAATAGCTGGTCGAAAACGCTCATGGAAAATTCCTGATTGAGGTCCAAACTACTTGAATTCATTATAAAATCATTTTATATTATTGTTGCCGGAATGAGTAATACATATCTATTGGTCTAATATGACGGTGAAGGTGTTGGGGGGTTATAACTATGAATTAAAAGCGACGAATTTTAAGTTTTGAAAAAGCGTGATCTCTGAAGTTCTGGAAATCCGCACCAAATTTTAAAGCCTCCCAAATCATTAATTGAATCGTGTGCTACATGTGTGCTACCAAAAAGTCTGTGTACGTGTTACTCTATCTCCCCCTTTTTTTGTTAAAGGAAAGGCGAAGACCACGGAAAAGTATAGTTGTAATAACCTTACATTTACTGGCATCATGGAATTGAATTCCCATATGCTTAAACGTGTCCCTAGTTCCATCGATTTGAACTGCAAAACGTGTACGGGAATGCAAGGATCGTTTGGCCTATTGTAAGTTGTGAAAGCCCATGTACAATGACCCTGTCCACAATTTTTGAGTGTTAAAATAGTACTTGGGTGACCTTCCGACTTTGGGCGCAGCGAGCGTTTTCATGGTCACACTGTGGACGGCTGATAAATTTAGAGTCAACAATGTGTTTATGGTGCAGATAAAGTTCAACTTTATTCCATTAGACTACTGAATTCATACCAGTGACCCATTGCCTTTAAATGTCACCATCCGGTTGCAGCCTCTACTAGGACAAAGAAACTGTGCACACTGTACCAATGATGTAAGGGTAGGACTGAGACTCCAGCTATATATCGTTTTGAAAACCATTTGAATTGAACTACTATCTGAAGTACGAATCTTCGTGCCAGAAAGATAGTCTAAACATAGAGGTTGCCACCTATAATTAGAGCTGTTGGTAGATGAAAATCGGGGCACCTGCTTTTAGAAAAAAAATGCGCACGAAGCATGAAAAAAACCTCTTAAGCCAATTTCAATGAAATCATTTAATTTAGAACTATATATGGACCATTTTGATACAAACTTTTGCTTCTAATAGTGGAAGGGCCTATGTTCTCCAGAGAGTGATTTTATGAAGTTCATGTTAATTGTTGGCAACCATTATAAATGTATTCTACTGGGTGTGACTATTCAGAAATACGATGTTGCCATTTTTTCCGTTGACACGAGGTCAAAGGTCAAAGCAGTCATACATCGTCCAAAGTGTATCGACCTTGGTACCAAAAATTTCATAAGGAATGTTGTATATGATATTTATTTTATACTTGAGCTTTTGTTTTCTTGATATATGCAAATAAGCTAATTAGAGACATGCATAAATTTGCCGTTATTCAGACTCCAGTCCTGTCCAAATCAAGAGTTAAGCCTTTAAGGCCTAAAAAAATTGTTTGATTGGTGTAACCCGACCGACCCTATTTTTACCGCCGACCCTAAATATTTGTATTTTTTGTGTGCAAAAAAAAGTTTTAAAAACCACGTAAAACAAATATCTTCATATGTGAGGGTTTTCCATCATGTTTTACTGATATATGGTCATGAAAACGCTGAAATGCAAAAACAGGAATTTAATGACGTCATACTTCGGTACTCTAAAGGATTGCAGGACATTCAAAATGACAAATAAAAAGATGTGTTACAGAAAAAGTGAAGATGTGCCATTTGTTTTTGTATGTGTGTCATATATTTTGTGTTCTGGTATGTGAAACATAAAAAAAAAAAATCCGACGTACCTACCCTACCGCAACCTACCCCCACTCCCCACCTACCCACTACCACCCCATTTTTTTTTTCAACCCCATATGTTACGCCAATCAAACAATTTTTTTAGGCCTTATGTTTTGCACAATGTAGAGTAAACCCTACACAACCCCATTATACCTTGCTTTTAATGCCTATGGCTATGTAAACCAAGTTGTTTTATGAAAATGTGCAAGAGAAAATGGTTGATGTAGTCAATACCAGATCCATGGAATGAATTGTTATAACTGTGAAATATGTGTGATGTTTTAATTATTCTTTCCATCCAGAGCCGGGGGCATTTGTCATTGATAAGGGGATATCATGCGCGACCAAAGAAACACGTAAAAGGGGTATTTTTTCAAGATTGTGCACGATACATACGTAACGTGAAACGGGTAGCAAAAACACAGGTAAAAAAGGTGTACTTTTCACACATAAACTTATATTAGGGTACGATTTGGAAATTTTGAGTTTGTATCGTATTCGGCTCATTCTGTGTAATGAGCTATTCAGTATACAAAGAAACAAATTTATACTTGCTTAGGGGTCAAATATTGCCAATACGTATTAAGGGTAGGATTTTACACTTACTATACTTGTTAAGGGGTGCAGTTTTAGACCTATCAAATTACTTGTACTTGTTTACGCAGTACTTTTTGAAACTCCTTGTTTAGGGGGCGCGGGACTTTGAAAATGTGGACTTTTTGGTAAACATGGTAAAAGCAGACTAAACCCCTAAAAATGGTCCTTTTTGTGCATCTGGCATACTGCAGAGTTTAAAATTGGTTCCCCGTCTTGGTCTTTTGGCATCAAAAAGACTTTCTGGTCTTTAAAATGTCATCTTCCAGCTAAAATGCAAACAGTGCACAATTCTAGACACACAAAAAATATGAAAATATAGATTTGCTATATACTTAGAGAGCGTATGCAATACAACGTCATACATGTGTGAATGAACCCACCAATCTTAACAGTTTTCTCCAAGAGGTCTGTGACAGGATTTCCCAGGATAATGTAATGTATGTGGTGTTGAACCATTATAACACATGATAATTGTGGAATCGATCAAGGGACCTATACCTCTGCAAGTGGATGTTTGCCCTCCAGTATGGCATGCCAAAGTGGTTATATTATCTTGACTGGTGTATTGCATACACTCTATACACTAAGACCAGGAAAATAATGAAAACAGGTTATGGGGGTGGAGGTTTTCAACACAAATGACCATATGGGGACTTGCTACAGACATCAGTCTCATTTTTAGCCTTCTGGTATATCAATGACCCCTGCTTTTTTCATGCCAATTTTAGTACAGCAATGGTTCGTTTTTCAAAATTTTCTCAAATTTGTTTGAGAATTAGTCAAATTTTCTCAATTAGAAGCCAAATTTTTCTAAAAATTGTACGAAAATGAGTCAAATTTCCTCAATCTGAAGTAAAAATTGTCCAAATTTGCTTAAAATGTAAAACTTTTTAGGAAAGGGGGGAAATTTGGGTTAAATTTAGCCCAAAAATTTTATTTCTGGTATAGGTACAGATCCGGTTTTTTTTGCAAAAAAATGATATAGCTATGGGTCCTACTTCCAGACTCTCGGAGGCACGTCCCTACCCAAACCAAACGTGAACCCCCCCCCCCCCACGGGGTATAGGGTGACGCTATACTTGATCTTGCTTAGACATGAAGTTCAGGGTCTCTGGATGGAAAGAATAGTTAAATCATCATACATGTGACTGACACTAAGATAACTAGTATACATACTTTTATCTCTGAAGTGCGAATCGTGGTTATTTCACGGTAATAATGACGATTCCTTCCATTTCTTGGTTTAACTTTACTTACCCATGGTTATTAATAGCAAGAAATAATGGGGGTTGTGTAGGGTTTATTCTACCTTCAGGAAGATTGTTTATAGATGACTGTATTGTGCAAAAACTTGAGGCATAATTCTTGCTCTGGACAGGACTGGGGTCTGCAGAAAGGCAATTTTGTGCATATTATTGTCTCTAATTAGGTTATTTGCAAATAACAAGAAAACGAAAGGTCAAATAACAAAATAAATATCATATGCAATGTTTCTTGTGAAATTTGCCACATTTTGGTACCATGGTCGATATATTTTGGACGATGTATGACCATTTTGACCTTTGACATTGTGTCAAGGTCACTATAGGTCAACGGAAAAAATGGCAACGTCGTTTTTCTGAATAGTCAGACCCAGTAGTATACGTTTATAGTAGTTGCCAACAATTAACATGAACTTCACCAAATTTTACATAGGCCCCTCCACTATAACATCCAAACGTCTGGAGCGATTTTACTCAAAATTGAAAATAAAAATAATGGTGGCCTTGTGCATATTAATAAGCTCAACTAAAAAAGGTGAACCTCTATCAGAACCCAATGTCCGAATTCAGTAAAACTGGACAAAGTGTTATTCCATGCAATCTGATGTTCCTACATTTTCATATTAATGAGCTCATTTGCATATTTGTTCTAATTGGCTAATAACTACAAAGGTCAACTTCTGCCAGAACCCAATGGCCGAATTGATGAGACTTGGTATTGGTGTGGTAGTGGATCCAAGTATTACCCATGCAATCTCGCATTGCTAAATATGCATATTAATGTTTAATTTGCATATCTATTCTGATTGGCCAATAACTAATAAAGGTGAACCTCTACCAGAACCCAACTTCCAAATTCAATAAAATTGTATGAGCTAATTCTGTATGGCTAATAACTACGAAGGTCAACTTCTGCCAGAACCCAATGTCTGAATTTGATGAGACTGGTAACATATCTTGGACCCGGTTTACCCATCCAATCCTTGCATTGCTAAATGCTAATATGCATATTTGTTCTAACATAAATTGCTGCTTAAAACATGTCCGGACTCTGATGAAACATATAGGTATTCAGTAGTGGTCGAGCTGCCCATGGGTATTAAGTCCATGAATTGATTGCGCGAAAGCGGATAACCGGCAAATTGTCTATTGTTTTGTTGGTTATTAAAATGTTGTTGTATTTTTTGTTTGTTGTTCTTTTTTTGGGGGGGGGGGTTCTTTTTTGGAGGGTTGTATTACATAAAATTTTGGAACTATGGTGTTCATAATATGTTCATTGCCGTTCACCCCCCCAAGTCCATTTTTCAACGGCCCGGATTTACTACCAGTCCGCTCTGGTAACCAGTATCTAGAAGAGTAGAGCTTTGACCTTTCAGTTCAATTTGGTGCCAAGCATTTCACTGTTGGATAACAGGTCTTTGCGCTCCGTCCCCATGAATGTCGTTGTAACATGCAAAAAGTACCCCTACAGATCATCTGTTTTTCTATCCCGCCTAAAAACTGATTAATTCTCATAAAACTTTCCGAACTACTAATGTTAGGATTGAGCCAAGTCTCTGTTCCCTGTATTATGTCCGGTTGTTGATGGTAGATTAATTGTTCAAGATCTGCCGTTTGTTCTTGATACTCTGAAAATTTATCAACATAATTTTCAACGAATCAATTTGGTTAATTTTTGAATTCCTAGTAGGCTTCTTTTGTTGCCCCTTCCGCACCTGGTCAGCCTGTGCATTCGAATTACTAGTGTCCACCTGCCGTTCACCTGCAGTTACACAGAAAGAGCACATCCAATCAAAAGACTGCGTCAGCAGCGTCAGCGTGTTATATTCCGTTTCACCCATGCCGATTCAATATGTGATACCACAAGTTGCATGAATCACATGGTCCGACAGCAAGATGATCATTTCTGACATGTTGATTGCAAGTATTGCATGGAGCGGCACAGTTTTGACAAAACCAATCCTTATTTCCCTTGAAGATTTCCTTATATTCACTTATATTCACTTAGTATACACGTAGGGTTACGCATGAGTTTGGCGAACGGACCCTTGGACCATAAATATCTTTTAAGTCCGTTCGTACCTCGCTGCACTGTGCGCTGCGTTGCTGATAAATCAATCCCTGCTGTAGCTCAGTGCAAATTTAGTCTGTGCTACCGGCCTTGTAATTGTATTACTCTATGGAAAGATAAACTACCGGGTACTATCAGCTAAAGGGACCAACTTGGTAACAAGAGTTCTTCGAACCTCTCTGAGTTTCACTCCCCCTTCCCCCATCCCACGATTTCTTTAAACCGTGTCTTTGACAAAGACTATGCAAATTTAACTTTATTTGCTGTACCGCGATGTAGTATTTTGGGTACTGAAGTCGTGCAACACCCAACACACAGGCACCCAAAAACTACATTATTGATCTCAAGGTGAGTATAAACGAGTTATAGCACATTTTATTTACAACAATCATTGCGTACAAATGGGTACAAATGGGCTACAACAAACAATCAAAGCATGAAACTGAACATACAGCAGCAGACTGGTGGGTAATCATCGTGTATTTCAACAACTTTGTGTTTTGTTTCTGTCTTTAAACCTTTTTGTTTGTTAATAATATGTTTCATTGCCTAGGTCCACTGCTGCACATAGTAAAATGTTTTCACATGCGTTTCTCTCTGATGGCTTGGGTTTACTCTCCATCTAGATTAGGCTCGGATCTTTCGCATTTCTGTAAATATGTTGGCGATGTTCAATAATTCTAACAGGTAGGATTAAAATAAGATGTTTTTATTTTCTGGGAAAAATGCTACTTTAAAACAGCGAATAATACACATTTTTTTAAGCGCGCCCCTATATTTTTTGCAAAACTTTTGAGATTTTACACGTTGCATTGGTAACGACTAGTAAACTATACCTGTGGATGTCCATGTGTCGCAAACGAGAATTTTGTAATTAGAATAATTGATATCGAGATCTCCCCGATAATAATTCAACGGCTGCGGAACGGCCTTCCAATATGAAATAGCTCGGAATAGCGCCATGTATGAATCTACGCTCATCCATTCGTTGTTTTATTGGTTCAGGCAGTCAATTTAGAGGTCATTTTCTTGAGGCAAAGCACTATTTCATCATGGACGGACATAAGCTTAGCACTTTTCCCAGCTCTGTCGTTAATTACAATCTGGGATCCTAAATCTAATACAAAACATTGCTTATTTTATGATAAATACGCATTTTTTGCATTCTCGTTGCGTATGTGTACTTTCCTAACAATTACCAACATTACTGTTGCAAAAATACCAGGGGGTAGGACATGCAAACCTAGCAGCAACAGAACGACATCACTTCGGCGTACGAGTGCTAGTCTTATTCAAGACTAACGGTATGAGGACTCCTTACGCCATATCGACCGGTCACACACAGACCGACGAACGCTATGTGCTTGTCCATGAATATTTAAATGTATACTATTTTGCAACCGTGTCAATTCACTAACGCCGGCGGATTTTGAAGTTATAATTTTATTCCATAATATTCATGATATTACTTAGATGTATTTAAACGAGGGTTTTAAAGACGGATTTTGTATCTGATACAGCGACTGCCATAGTTCCCCATGCCCAAATCGAAGCAGGTCGTGTCCTGCCCTTGAAAAGATCAACTTTTGAAATTTGGGAGTGCTCTTCAAAACTATGTCTGTTATTGCTTTAAATGCTTTTGTACCGTTAAAAATTATATAGCAAATGTAAAAAACTATGCTACATTATGCTGCAAATGTCAATTATGCTAAATGTTTTTTTTAAATAAATATAAATAAAAAAAACAGTACAATGCACAACCCGTTTCCCATTTTCTGTTCCGTTAGTTCATAAAATATTTCACGGGAGTCGCATCAATGATGGATGCAGGTGTAAGAAGTACCCCTTGTCCGGCGTACTCATCGTCCGGGAACAATGGTGAACAATAGGGCAATCGATTCAGTTGACTCTTTACGCAACACTATTTTCACGCTTCTTCGTTATGCGTCTATGGAGGCCCCGGACTATGCTTCCTACCGACTATATCTGCTTTCACACCGTCAGTACATAATATCTGTTAGCTGATTCAGAGTAAATATGATGGCTGGCAATTAGGGGATCAACCGCCATCCACAAGGGCTGAATAGTTCAGTTGGTAGAGCACTGGTCTCGCAATCCAGAGGCCGCCGGTTCGAAACCCGCGTCAGCCAATGATTCTTTTACTCTCGTTTAGTTTATAATTGTCCTTCAATCAGCGGGCATCAAATATGATCCAGTAAATGTACAAACGCTGTTTCCCATTTTTTTGTTCCTTAGTTTCTCTCTCTCTCTCTCTCTCTATATATATATATATATTTCAACAAATGGCCGCTGATCACTGTGGCCCAACCATACCATAAACCATTTCGCATCATTTCAAGGGATGCAGCAGATCAGGTCCATCGCTTTCCCTTATCAGCAAACATACATCGAGATAACCATCGCAGCCGGGACCAGCTCCCCAAATATCGCTGGGTAATCGAACAACCAGCGGTTAAAATTTCTTGTCCAGGGAATTACAATATAGCTGAATCTCACAGGGCTCGAACGCACGCCTATACGCATGAATGAGCATACACTGGAGTCGAGCGCTTACCTGATTGAGCTATCTTGTTTAGGAGTTCCTTTTTCATCTTTGGGAAGAGTAGTAGTCAGACGGTGCCCAATCGGGTGAATAGGCTGGATTTTCTACCAGATTGAAGCCATACTGATGGATTGCAGTCATGGCTACCATAGACTTATGTACTGCGGCATTGTCATGATGGAAGAGCACCCCCGATGTCAGCTTTCCTCTCCGCAACATTTAATTTTCTCGCGTCGTAATGCTTCAATAGGTCTGGCGAAAATATCAATGTTTGATTACCTGCAAATTAAAAAATAGAACAGATACACACATGAAAATTCTGGAATTTCATTTGAAGAATGAAACTGTAGACGGTGTAAATTTGAACTTTGTAGCATATCTCTTTCTACCTTAGGCTTAGAACTTCTCAATCACCCCTCGTATATCATTTCTGTTATAGAAATAATGTATAGGCGAAAAAAATTGCTAACAAAGCGGGCGTTGCATACTATCGTAAAAGGAACTTGCTGTGAATGGGACTCGAACCCACAACCTCTCTGTCAGTACTATAGCGCGCTAACCAATTGCGCCATTACAACTTGATGAGTTTCGACATCACTAGTGTTCCACCGCCTTGCGACGTCACGTAGTTGCCACCCTCACTCAATTCGTTTTCTCGAATGTGATACGGACCAATTTGGTAACAAGAGTTCTGCGAACCTCTATATAAAGTCCCCTCAGAAAGTTTGGAATATTTTTAATCATATATTTCTGAATTTATTTTAGAAAATGTGCATAATATTTAGTATCACTACAAAGCCTGTGCTTTAAGGCTTAAAATGACACCTCATTTGGAACCATACCTGGTTTTGGAGCGAGTTACTGCCCTTAGAAGATGACAGGGTCAGGAAGAAAACGTGCCAAATCTGGGCTCTCACTCAGTCCACTTAGCTATTGATCTGATCTCACCTTGGTTACCATTATTGATTGCAGAGTGTAGTGGTTCATTCAATGCCTTTTAAATTGTATTGAATGAAAACATGATTTGAACAGGTGTCTGCATGGATGAATGCACAATGATTCTTGGGTTCATGACTCTTCTTCAAAGTGGTCAGTTGATGTTGGTATCTCACCTGAGCATCATCATGGCTAGGTTATCTGATGTGGCTAAAGCTAGGGCAAATGGACAGCTTGAAGCTGGTAAATCTCAGACAGAGGTTGCACAAAACTTTGGAGTTTCTCAGGGTATGATTTCGAAATTGAATGCCAAATTTCGGGACACAGGGGAAGTGAAAGACAGACCAAGAAGCGGGCGTCCATAGAAGACCACTCCACAAGAGAATAGGTTCATAACCCTGTGCGCTCTATGGAACAGAAGAATCACATCACCTGAGTTGCAGAGACGATATCGACAACGCTATGGCAGAGATCTTTCTCAACAAGCAATAAGAGACAGACTTCACGCAGCTCAATTGAAGGCAAGAAGACCTGCCCGGAAGCCTCAAATGACTTACCTTCACAGGCAGGCTTGTTTGCGCTGGTGTAGACAACATCGCCAGTGGAACTTGAACAGGTGGAGAAACATCATGTTCAGCGATGAAGCAGGATTCTGTTTGAAAAAGGTTGAGAGTCAGAGTCTGGAGGCGACGAGGAGAACGATTTTCAGATTGCTGCATTGAAAGAGTGTCAGCATACCACGGAGGAAGTGTCATGGTTTGGTCCGGATTTCCATGACTGGAAAGACGGGACTGATTTTGGTTGAAGGAATATTAAATGCTGGTCGGTATCGTGATGAGATCTTGGAGCCAGTTGCACTACCATATCTGCAGAACCTTGGACCGAATGCTGTATTGCAAGATGATAATGCTCGTCCACACAGAGCAAGGATAATTGATGACTTTCTTCAAAATCATGGAGTAGAGCGAATGCAGTGGCCAGCGGTTAGCCCTGATCTGAATCCCATCGAAAATTTATGGAATCAGTTAGGTCGTGCAGTCCGCAAAAGGGTGACCGATGCAACAACTTTGGCACAGCTGCGTCGAATACTGATAGAGGTATGGAACGCCATATCCCAGGACAGAGTGAGGAGACTTGTGAGCAGCATGAGAAGGAGATGTCAGGCTGTCGTAGGACATACGGAGGATCAACTCGCTATTAGGGTAAGTTTAATTACTCATGCTTGTTTTATCCATTGCCTGACTGTCTTTATGTTCATGTCATGAGGGGATTGAAGAATCACAGCTAATAGCGCTTTTCAGTCCGGATTTGGCACATTTTCTTTTTGACCCTGCTTCTTTCTAAGGGCAGTAACTTCTCTTCAAATCCAGGTATGGTCGCAACTGAGGTGTCATGTTAAAGGTCCATGGACATGCTTTAAACATACTTATAAAACCACCAAAAAATGGTTTCATTCATAGTATGTATTGGTATCAATGTAAAATCTACATGAATCAGTATTTGAGAAACCGTATATTTGATAAAAATTGGGCATAATATCATTCGTTTTGGACAAGCTTTCAAAGGAATTTCCAAAACGAAAGTGGTTATCGCGCTGGCAGCGATGACCCGCGTATGACGTCCGAGTAACAAATACGCGATAAAAGTCATGATCGTCATCGTGGAACGGACGTGCGCGTGGCCCAGTTTTCTTGCATACGTATACAGTTGACTTCTCGCGGTATATGCGTCGTACGTGTTGTATCATATGTCATAATTTTTCTTGATTTGGTGCCTTAAAATTACGATAATAATGCGCTGTATTGTCGACGGCTGCAAGAGCGGCTACCGTACCGACAAGGAGAATCAGAACAGAAAAGCTTTATTCAAGTTCCCAGACAAAGAAACCGACAAGGAGAGGTACCTGGAGTGAGTTTTGTTCGTCCGCTTAATAAGAAGACCAGACTTCGTCGCCCCAGGTGTTTCACACAGTAAATTTTCGAAATTGATTTGTTTAAATAATGATATATAATAGCTATAGATCACGTTTTTTTCGTCGTTATGCAATGTGTCATGAAGTCGTGCATCGTGTCGATGTCCTATTGGTTCTGCTGTTATGCACGGCACTGTGCTTGTGTTGTGTCACGATGTGAGCTTTGTTTACAACTGGTTACTCTGACGTCATTAACGGGGTCAAATCGAACTCCAGCATCTTGATACGCGTTCGCGAAAACAGGAGAAGGCCCCGTCAGTTTGGGTATATTTATCCTTGAAATTTAACACTTTCCCGATGTTCACTTTTAAAATCTGTGTTGCGATATGATCAGGATACTGTTGAGGTACGAAACTGTAAGAAATTAAGAAATGTCTACTCAGCCGTGTCCATGGACCTTTAAGCCTAAAAGAACAAGCTTTGTTGTGATACTAAATATTATGCACATTATTCTCAAATAAATTCAGAAATATATGGTTAAAAAAATAATTGAAAAATAAATTACTTGATACAATCAGTTTCTGGAAGAGTTGAATGAATCATCAAGTAGCAGATATCGGTGACAACATAGACATCATCATTATTTTAGGGAGTCATTTGCTAAGTTGGCCGCGCCGCCGTGCATTCAAATGGGAATCCATGGATAGAGGGAAAGCGACTATGTTAAAACTGATTGGAAATCTTTGAAACAAATTAAAGATGAGAAAAATGGTTTCTAATGATACCATATATGTTACAAATATTATTTAAAATTCAAAATGGCGGACCAATCGGATCAAGGTTTGTTTTGACTCAAGCCTGTAGCGACTTTTCTTAGCGTATCACGAGTCAGTCGTGTAGGATTTATTAAATGAGGAAGCTGATCTAGGCCGCGTGTGTCCATGAACGGACGATCCTATGGCCCGCTTAAGGCGGGGGCGGACTGGGAAAGTCAGGGGTTTCACCCGACTCTTATTCACACTTTGCTACAAAAATACATGTACCGTGTGGCTCTCTGACACGGGACCGACGGTCTAACATCCCCTTAGCGGACGGGGATGCTTTCATGATCATTTGCCCAATCAAGTTGAACCATGGAGGAGAGCGGTGTCTGTATTTAATCAGTGAAGCTGGTATACAGAATCCCCCCCAAATCCAGAATGGAGTACCCGAATAAATCCCAGCAGTGACCCCACACAAACACAAACAATTTGTTTGTGACAAAATTCAGTCTTCAAGCCTTTACAGGGCGCATATTTTTCAAGTGTGGCCAAGAAATTACATTTTAGACTAGCTATTCTAGTTAACACGAAAGGCGATATTGGACCCAAAAAAATCACTTGTTTATATGTTGTTAAGAAATTTCTTCCAAAACCGTTGAAACTGAAGAATCAACTCGTTATAAGGGTTATTCTTATTTTTTGTATGAAAACGATCGAGGACTAGTGGCAGGTAGGTGACAGGACCCACATCAAAGCACCCAAATTGAGTTTGCACTTCCGTATTGTTGTAATTTCTTGATATTTTGCGTGCGTTGACTATATATGAAATGAGGCTTGGCCGCCCATCGTCGGGTGTCAATGTCTCTTGAAAAAAAAAAATCCATAAATTCACTTTTGAAAAAAATTCACGGAGCGGACCCCTGTCTTGGGTTATGGGGGAAATTGCTCCTAGCTCTAACAAGCAAAATAGCGCTACCTTACTCTTTCGCGGTGATCGTCAGATTTTCCTCTAGGGGCGTAAGGAGTACATGGATATATCAAATATGTTTGAGATCCTAAAACAGTGTATTTCTGACAATGTAAAAATTTCTATCATAGCCTAAGTCGTTCCGAGGGGGAATAAAAAGCCTCATACATTGTTGTGTCCTTCTTTATAGATAGCCTCTTCTTCTTAGCTCGAAATGGCGTCCACGAATGTGGTGCGATTCGAGTTTTGAAACAGTAGGCGTCAAACAGAAGATGATCTAGTGACTATGCCGGGGCATTGTATTCAAAGGTGGATATGATGCGTGAACATAGGACTTCCAAAATGCACCCTAAACAAGTATTCCAACGACTAAAAAACATAACCTAAACAAGTATTTTGTATGTTTTGCTACCTAAAACAAGACGGCCATGCATTGTGTCGCTAATTACCTGACCTTGCTTGCTACAATATTTTTGATGTCTTGACTCGCTTAATTCACGAAATTTAATTTTCCTAAAAAAAGTACATCACTATTTCAGGGTTAAGAAAAAAAAACATACCTTTTTTCCACATTTTGCCGTTTTGACACCCTAACAATGTACGCGCGGCATTGCCTGTTGGAAAAAAAGGGGGGGGGAGGGGGGGGACTTTTTTACCCGTTTTCTTGTTCACGCATCTATCCACCTTGTAATACAAGTGCCCCCGGGTGCCTCTGGGCGGTGTTGGGTAAACATTCAATCCCATACGTGGTAGCTTCAGAGATACTTCCACTTGCCCTGTGTGAACAGATGAAGTGGCTGCAATAGAGTATCCCCGAATCACGCCTTTCCTATGCGTTTTTCTTTGATGACATCTCGGAGCTGACGCGATTCCGAGGCGTAGTAGCGTCCTAGTGTGGGTCTGGACTCACATCTTGATGTAGTCTTCATCATTGACACCCTGTAATAAGAAATGATATTTCCAAACTGATGCAGTTACTGAACTTTGGCAGGGGAACCACGGTAGTGCTTCCATGTTTGCTTTGATTTTAGATTTTGGATTTTAAAAGTCTTTCATCATGAGTGACATTTTCATCAAGAAATTGGTGGATCAGTCTAGAAAGTAGCCAAAGTTTCCTTAAAGTTGTCTGGTCAGCGTCTGGATTTAGGGTCACCGATTTTTTGGCACCACATGCTTGCGACAGCGTTTTAATATTATCATCGATGACCAGGCAAATGGCCTGACCTTGACCCATGCAACTGACCCTTTACTTAGTCATACACGTCTAGCCCTCCTCTATTCATAGATTATTCCATTGTATTTCTTGGGTTAAAGTTCGTTGGCCCCGACCTTTATTTTTGATAATGTGTTTTTTAATATTTGGTTTTTTTATCAAAACCTTTTGTTTTTTTGATAAAGTGGTCAGTAGCTGACACATTATCAAGAAGAAATAAAGGTCTGGGCATCGAACTTTGAACGAAAGAAATAAAAACAGTCAGTCTAGAAACACCTTAGGAATCGCGTGTAGAAATACTGTCTGCCATTGCTTAGGGGGTGGGATTATTTAAATTATAATCGCATTATGGACACTGCCATGATCATAACATCTGTTTTTAATCAAAAACAGATAGAAATGAGACAAACTTAAGTCTGTTAGGCTGAATGCCACGCAATACTGTCATATGTGTGTCCAATCAGGACTGTATTAAAAAAATACATTCTGTAGTGCGTATGGAATGATTTTCTACGGGTCAAGGGTGAATTCCAGAGACATACTGTCAATATTCTGCGATAAACTCTAGATATTAATGTTAGGGAAACCAACAATGGCGTGAAATTTGCATATGCTAAATATCTAAATTTGCAATTTTATTAATACATAGTAACGAGACGAACACAAAAAATTGTCAAGCTTGAATGCCACAGTATTACTTATGTGATATGTGCATGTGTCGCAAGAGGATGTATTCAAAATATTAAAATCTGTGTGTAACGAATGACATGGTTGATGGTCAAGGTGGAATTCACCAATAATGAGCGCGGATTTTGCAAAATATGCTAAATATTATCAATTCCTCATTACAAAAGAGGAGATGTTATATTAAAGACACCAGTTCAAGCTCAAGACATTACCTGTGCTTTCACGTCTACACAAAACGATCATTGGTGTCTGACTTGCTATAAGTAAGTATTCATCATAAAAATCGTCTTCCAAATCAAAGAACGACAAGACCTGTGACAGACTCCTGAATATTATATTATTTTCTGTATTATAGTAATAAGCATTTGTTAAATTAAATCATATAATTATGAGTGAGGAGAACTGGAAAATATGAAACTTGCATTGTGTTGTGCAATTAAGCATGAAGGATCTGATTGATCCAGTTCTAAGTGGACTAGTGTGTGAAGACATCTGAAGAACCTGTCAGAAGACGTCCACAGTTATAGAGGACAATACGATCACAGTGTCTTATCATAGTCATTCTAAGAACTGGATAGAGGTTCTTTGTCTCCCTATAGGAAGCAAGATTGCCCACACATGTGAGGAAATAGACTTTGTGTTAATTGCTATGTCAAAACAGATCAGGTGCAGGATGTGGAAGATTGTGGACTTCCTTAAACATGTTTCAGGAGAACTGGAAAGATGACGAAATGTTCGTCTTGTCTACGCGTGTTTGTTGCATCATTGGAATTGCTAAGGACAAAGTGTGTTGCAGTTATTCTTCTTTGCCAGTTTACAAGAGATTCATTGAGTGTAGACTCTCAAACAGAAGGTGGAGAACTTTCATAACATTTGTTCATAAAAATCAATGTTTTGTTATTTTGAAAATTTGTCAGAAAAACACTTCACCACAACGGCTTAAGGGGGAAAATTACACAAAAAAGGTTAACATTAAAAATTCACAGCCGACATTGCTCTGTTACAGTGACGTTCACTTTAACGCACTGAGTTACTGTATGGACATTATATTACCGAGCTGCAATATTCTTCCAGTATTTCCTCCAAGTCTACGAGTTTGCAAATTAACCGGACGGTCTAGACCAAGGACTTTTGCGATAACGCGAAACTAGTGGAACTGTACCAGCAAGAATTGTGTCGCCAAAATTATATGTGGACATGATTCTACAAGAGATGGGCGACCCAACAGGACTTTGAACATTTGTTTAATGATTTATGGCATGGTGTATTTGTAAATAGGTAAGAAACTACTAATTTTTGTGCATTGTTATGGTATGATTGATCGAAGTCAAGTCATGATATATTAAAATCATTGTTTTGAATTTACATCTTGGTCAGTCAATTTCTTACAAATAGTCATGTGAATTTGGTTTAGGACACGGGAGGTTCACTTTTCTGACCTTGAGTAAGTCTCGTAACAGAAAATTGGGCTCGTTGCCGGGAAACAA
>JAMKCH010012808.1:0-26874 GCA_023653785.1 Ophioderma brevispina
CACTTGATGTACCAACTTTGTATGCTGTACAAGCCGACACAGGGAAGAGTCTAGCTCATTGGGACAACTCGGTGATAGAGTAAATAGTATGTGTTACACTGCACTGTTTGCCTCCTTTTTTGACCAAAACAAGGTCAAACCAAGTGACCCTTAACACCAACTTGGGCTTGGCTACCACATCATCAATGCAGCAGGCTTCAATCTGGGCTTTCATCGAGGACAGGAGGAAACCCAAGAAACCAATATAACTATTATACTAGTACACTGACTGCGATGTACAGTGTCTAAACCTTGCTATAGACCGTATTCAATAGCCAGCCATGTTGGTGGACAAGATAGAAGCATACAATACATTCACCTGTCAATGATCCCTGTGCAATCGCTAAACATGGATCGATTGACAGCTTAATGTATTGTAGTCCTGGAATGTATGCATCTTGTCCACCAACATGTCTGGTGGCTGACGTCATATTGAATACGGTCTATTGTACAGATCTTTTCAAATTAACATCAGAAACATTCGAAGCAAAATACAGTGTACGCAAACTTTCTTATACGTTCGCGTATATTCACAACCGGGGGGGGTTCTTATGCCTATACGGAGACGTGCCGCTGGATTGGGTCACAAAATCAGCCGTCTGGTATAACTATGACCCCTTTTTTTCACACTGGTATAATTATGACCCCTTTGTTTTCACACAATGGTATAATTATCGGTGTTGATTTGATGTTGTTGGTATAATTTTGGGTACGCATCTGCGGTGATATATAGTCCGTGAACGTAGTCAGTTCTACGCAGAATTCGACATCGTATTGATTTTGCAAACTTTTTTAGTCGTAATCTTGGTTTGTTTACGTCTGCCAGCTGCCACTGGTTTCATGTGACTTTCGTCGTGGCCTTCAACATTGCACACCAAGTCGCGAAGCAAAGACACGCTGGGTATTTGCCCGGGGTATTTGATTTGGCGGTTCTGCTGTTACGAAAGGAAATTCTGGGAGACATGAACTATTTGGTATAAATATGGCCCGAAATATGGGTCATTATATTGCAAGAAAGAGAGGTGTAAGTTTGGGTCCACTTCTTGAGTCGGTATAAATATGGGTCATTATATTGCAAGAAGGAGTGGTATAAGTTCGGGTCCACTTCTTGAGTCCTGGAGGCAGGTCCCTACCCAAACAAAATTGAAGAACCCCAGGCAAAATAGACGCAAGTGCTGCACCCAACAGTTGCGTGTAATGACCCAATAGAACGCTTACAGGGGTCATCGTGATTGTTCAGTAAACTTCGTTTTGAAATGGTCCATTGTAAAGATTACCCTGCACCAACAAACCATTCCCTATACTCTGTCCAGCTTGAGGTATGAAGTAGCGGCGCGGGCGTATACAATGCACCGACTTTCAGCACATGCATAAGCAAAGCACAAGCGCACTGCAACTGAAAGGCGGCACTGGGTGTACACGCGCGTCGTCACGTCATACTTCAAACAAGACAAAGTATAGTTATGATGTAATAATCCACTTACATATCACTATGTATTAGTCTTAGATTTATAAAATGCTCTTCTACATTTTAATAATGGAAAGACTAAAAGAGAAAGCCCGATAAAGAAACAAAATACTGTGAAATAGCCGACTTGGTCGGTCAAAACACCAATCCCTGACATGAAGGATAACTTCCCCATCACCTCCAGGGTTGCCAGTGCAGTGTTTGTGTGTGTGGCTTGATTGTGGTCTGGTGCACCCTGGGAAACACTGGTCATGAGCTAAATGTCGCGGTAGTGTAGTTATTGCGCCCACCAATGAGTTGTAAAACGCACATAGAGCCTAGCATAGACTTGTAGAAAGGATTATAGTTGAGGTGAAGTTAGAGCAAATAATACATGATTTTGTAAGCAAAACAACAAAAACAGCATGCTTTTATTAAAGGCACTCCCAGTAATCCATCCCAAATAGTCAAAATATTTGAAATTGCAGCTAATTTTCTAAAAAATCAAAAAAACTAAAAAATCAATAAAACTTCAATTCAAATTCAAAACAAAATTAACCCATAAAATGGAAAACATAAAAACAGTGGTTGGAAGATATGACTCTCCATTCAATACATGTTGCAGTACGGGACAGTAATGTCTAAATATCGGTTGCTTTCATTCTTATCAATTGCAGTGGTGCGGGTTAGTGTTAACTGTGACATGCAAAAATCTGATTTTTAAGATTTGTTTATTTTATTGATTAGACATTGATAGTGCCTCTAATATCAACTGAATTCAATATATAATAGTTCATAAATAGCATCATATAAGCTATATTACACTGCTCCCTGAACAAAATGCTCGTTCTTTTAACAAAAATTAAATCCCTCATTATAATTAACACTGGCAAAAAGCTTATGATTTTTTTCAGGCTGTATGTTAATGACAAAGGTAAACAATAACCAGAGCATCAATGCAGTGCCTAGTCAGGGTTCGTACACCATGCTTTCCAAATTCAAGGAAATGTTCAAGGACTTTCAAGGACTAAATGAGCTAATTTCAAGGACCTTATGTTGTACTGAGTGTACGGATTTTCTGTATTTCAGTACGAAAAATGATTGCAGGATATGGACGGACGTTTTCAAAAAAATACAGAAAATGGAGTGGGTAATTGAACTACATTGTACCCCATCAGAAAATTAAGATTGTTTTATAGTTATGTGGTAACACCACCGTCTGACAGCCCCATTTAGGGGAAAACTGTCTGTAGAAACTAAGTCCTATGGAGAATTATATAAAAAAGAGAAAGAAGAAAGGGCAAAATTAAAGATATAGCTTGAAAACAAGCAATCTATATACAACTGCATTAAGAGCTCTATAAATTACTGCTTTCCTGACAACAAAATATGGACAAGTTCCACAATCTGATAGTTCCCCTTAGGAACTGTCAGTATGAAGAACACAGTCCCATAAGGAAAATATTTTTTAGCTTTGTATTACATTAAAAAATGAACTTAAAGTCTATCATTTAAAGGCTCAATAACTTGAAAACTGAGTCAACCTATATGGGTGTGTTTCCGTAAATTATGGTCCATTAGACTTTGGTTTCCCGTTTACTATGTGACATTTTGTAAATTTAAATTTAACAATGGAGATATTATTCAAACTATAAAATTCCATTGGAATTACAGCTTTGCATCTAATTTTCAGATTATATAATATGAACCTTGAACTCATTACTTTATTACTTTAATGTATAAATTAAAGGTGTCATTTCCCGTGTAAATGGACACCAAGCGTGTGACATGAAATAAAAAAAGCCTAAATAAACATTGTGTTTCTTTGGTTTTTGCATCAAAACCCCTGAAATATATGGTATCTTGTTCTGATTTATTATAAGCAAACACATAAAGCTATCATACATAATACATCTGACTGTTTTGGTAATTAGCAGCCGATCATGTTATAATCAATGTAAGTCCATTAATTTCCTGTGTAAACAAAACTCAAATTTGGTTTCCGCTTTTCACTTTACTATGGGAACCAATGGTTTGTTCTGAGAAACTGAATGTAGTTTACTGCTAAAGTTCAATTGTAAATTTGCTTGCAATATGTAATTCATGCTATATCGTGCCAAGTTTTTTAAAGACAGTGATCTAAACCTTTACATTTTGAATATTCTGTGGTGATCTCTGGTTCCCCGTGTCACGGGACACCAAATGGTGTCCCGCGACACTTGGTGCCTGAAAAACTTGTTTTATATGCAGCGCATGACCATTTGTATATTAATCTTATTGTGCTCCCTCACAAATAACCAAAATGTACATATAAAACTATACACATATCACATATGTTCTAACATTAATCTAAAAAAATAAGAAAATTGGTTGGTGTCCCCATTTCACGGGGAACCGGAATGCAGTTTTAATTCATATTTTTAGTTTTTTAAAGTACTTTTGACTAATTTGATAGTTATTTAAACGATTAATGTATTATCAAATATTTGTTTTTTTGTTTAAGAAATTATTGAGATCCTCCTTAAATTTTTGTTGTCCTTTTTTCTCTCAACAAAGTCACAAGTTGGCCCCTAATACGGAACCCCAGTACATAGAAACTGCATCATGAGATAGAGCTCTTTAAAATACAGCTTTTCTAGAAAAACTGGACAGAGCTCTGCCGTTCGACAGCCCCATTCAAGGAAACGTCAGTAGAAATAAGTCCATATGGAGAATTATATGACAAAAGAGGTCAAAATTAAAGGATCATAACTTGAAACTGTCATCTATATACAACTGCATCAAGAGCTCTATGAATTAATGCTTCCTGAAAAAAAAATATGGACGGAGTTCCATAATTTGATAGTTCCCCCTTTAAGGAACTGAACACAGCCATAAGGGAAAATATGGTTTAGCTTTGTACATGGATTACATAAACAGCAACTTAAAGTCTAAACTGTAAAGGCTCAGAACTTGAAAAACTGAGCTACTTATGTACATATGAACTGCATCACGAGATCGAGCTCTTTAAAATACAGCTTTTCTAGAAAAATGGACAGACAGAGCTCCGCGTCTGACAGCCCCAGATTAATATTAAAGAACAAACTGTTCATAGGAACTAAGTCCATATGGAGAATTATATGAAAAAGAAGAAAGGTCAAAATTTTAAGGATCATAGCTTGAAAACTGAGCCATCTATATATACAACTGACTCATGAGAGAGATCTTAAATATACTGCGTTCCTGAAAAAAAAAATCTGGGACGGGATTCACCATCTGAAGTTCTCCCTTCAGAACTGTTAGCTATCCATAAGGGAACATGTTCTAGCTACAGTTTGTAATTAAAAAGGAACTTAAAGTCTAAAACTTTAAAGGCTCAACTGAAAACTGAGCTACCTATGTACATATGAACTGCGCATCATGAGATAGATCTCCCTTGAAATACAGCTTTTCAGAAAAAATGGACAGAGCTCCGCCCGTCTGAAGCCCCATTCAAGGAACTGTCAGTAGGAACTAAGTCCATATGGAGTATTTAAAAAAAAAATAAAGTGAATTGAAAATGAGTCAAAAACTTTCAAAGGTTCTTAACTTGAAAAACAAAACCCACTATAACAAATATTGTTGTAGGACTACCCATTTGCACCTCCACAAGTTGAATAGTTAGACTAAACTACCTTAAGAGACATTAGCATACAACAGTTTTAAATGGTTTTTTAAATCGAAGAGAGTAATTGGGTAAACCTTCCGAAAAGGTCGGGAGAAAAAACGACTGGGTCGAGAAACCATTTAAACAGACTTTATAATTGAAAATCTTCCAAATATATGTTCTTTTATCTTGTTTTGAAAAGATATTGCCCTCTTTCCTTAACTTTATTTTCTGTATTTACTATTTTCTTACTTTAGATAAACTTTTATTTTTATTTTAGTGACGCGACAATTTTCCATATTTTTCGGAAAAACGTCCAGTATTTAGACTGCCATTTTCCGTAGGGAATAACGAAAATACGTACTAGTAGGCATGTGGGCAATGAGTTTCACTTTTAAAGAGAACTTATTGTCCAATACAACGGACTAAGGACAAATACAAAACCAAAATGGGCGTGATCCTTTTGCATTTATGACACGTTCAGCAATCGTTACAGCCTGTAATAGCAGCATACGGTTAAATAAATTATTCTTAAATTCCAGTGCGTTGATGTCGCAAATTGATGATGAAATTCTTACTTTTTTTTTTTGGTTTGCCATGATAATGCATTTTAATCAAAAATCATCACACAGCGACTGCAATTTTCAAGTGACTTTCAAGGACCATTTGTGAATTTCCAGGGTTTCAAGGTCTGGAAAAAGGATTTTGAAATTCCATGGACTTTCAAGGCCTTCAGAAGGACCGTATGAGTCCCTGCCTATTAATAGCTTTATTTAAAGCTAATTTTGCTCTAAAAAAGAGCTTCCCTCCCCGCTCCTGCCGGAGCAACCGACCCCTCCCCATGAATTGGCACCAAGGTACATTAGGAAGTCACCACTGTCCATGAAGCCACCAAGATCACCTCACCCCGTCCCTCCCAAATGCACCTTACCCTCCCCCTCCCCAATGCAACCCCACCCTGACCTCTCACCGACACTCCACCCTTCACTTCCCCTCCCACCCTGCCCCCTCCCCACACCCACCCTTTCCCCAACACCTCACCCTCCTCCTCCCTACACCCCAGCCTTCCCCATGACATGGGGTCACTGAGGTTCATGGGATCACTGAGGTTCATTGGGCACTGAGGTCATGGGGTCAACCAAGGTCACATGGGTCCCAGGTCACATGGGGTCACCAAGGTCACCACAGGTCACCAAGGTCCACTGGGGTCACCAAGGTGTCACAGGTTCACAAGGACACAGGGGTCACAAGGTCATATGGTCCCCAAGGTCCACAACTGGGGTCACCAAGGCCACATGGCATCACCAAGGACACATGTGGCATCCCAAGGTCCATGGGGTCACCAAGGTCCAAATGGGGTCACTAAGGTCACATGAGGCCACCATGGTCACATGAGGTCAATCACCATTTCTACCTGATGCCCCCTCCCCGCTCCTGCCTGATCAACCCGACCCCTCCCCAATGAATGGCACCAAAGGTGACATGAGGTTACCAGGTCCACATGAGGTCACAAAGATCACCACCCCCTCCCCCGATGCAACCCTCCCCAACTATCTAACCACGCACCCTCCCCAACTATCTACCATGCACCCTCCCCAACTAGCTACCATGCCACCTCCCAACTATCTACCATGGCCCCCCCCCAATCCTTACCCTTCCCCCCTTCCCCGATGCACCCGACTCGACCTCTCACCGACGCACCCGACGACCCCTCACGACGCACCCGACCCCGTCACTGATCACTCAACCCCGACCGACGCCTCCACCTCCCAACCACCCAACCGTCCCCAAACCCCACACCCTGGTGCCCTCCTATAAAACAACCCCCCTTCACTTCCCTCCCCAACCCTTTCCACAACACCCCACCCTTCCTACCCTTCCCCATGACATGGGTCCTGAGGTCACATGGGATCACCGAGGTCACATGGGATCACCGAGGTCACATGGGATCACCAATGTTCAACATGGGATCACCAGGTCACCTGGGTCAACTGGGTTCACCAAGGTCACCTGGGGGGGTCACCCACTGGGGTCATGGGGTCACCAAGGTCGCCTGGGGTCACCAAGGTCACCTGGGGCCCAAGGGTCCCATGGGGTTCACAATGGTCACATGGGGCCACCAAAGTCACATGAGGTCACCAAGTCACATGCACGTCAATTCACCCACGCCATCCCTCCTGATGCACCCGACCCGCGCCTGCCTGATGCACCCGACCATGCCCCAATGAATGGCACCAAAGGTGGACATGAGGTCACACAGATCACCTTACCCCCCCCTCCCCGATGCACCTTATACCCCCTCCCCGTGCACCCGCCCCCCAACTATCTTCACGCCCCATCCCCAATGCACCTTACCTTTTCCCTCCCCGATGCACCCCACCATGACCCCTCACCTACCCCTCCACACGCACTCCACCTCCCACACCCCAACCTTCCCCCAACAACCCCACACTTTCGTCCTCCTGAAACACCACCCCACCGTCATTGCCCCCTCCCCACACCCCACCCCTTCTCCCCCCACACCCAGGCCTTCCTCCTCCCTAACACCTCAGGTCTTCCCCTCCATATGATTCACACAACACAGGATTGTATGGCTTGTCGTTTTCATTTAGTAAAGGAATTTTGCATATCCGATTTAATTGTTAAGTCGATACATCACTTATGCATTTAATTAGCTCATTTGCATTCTATTCCAATGCTGCATGTAATCACAAATTTTGCAATGGCAAAAGATGCTCAACCATAATGGGTTTTGCATGCAGTGAAAATTTTGCATATCGAAAGAACTGTTTTCAAAATATAGTGTTACGCAGATTTTGCATATTAATTAGCTCATTTGCATATTTAGAATTCGCCCGAATATGCTCAACGTCTACTCATGTGGAAAATCTTTTATCTGCTTCCTTCTGACAAGTTTTACATCATTATCAACCTTTATGGACCCAGATAACTGGTACACAGCTTTGTGGGGAACGGGTTAACCATTTTGACTGACAGGAGGTCAAAGGTCACATGAGGTCACCAATGTCGCAAGAGATCACCAACAGGTATATCCCAACCCGGCCCCCTCCTTTGTACCAAGTTTACATCATCGTAGCCCTTACGGAACTACTTTCATATCGCGATGTATTGGTTTAAGCGATACAGCAATTATGCATTTTCATTAGCTCATTTGCTTCTCTAATCTGCATGTATCACAAATTTTGAATGTCAAAGAAGATGCCTCACCATAATGTGGTTTTGCATGCAGTGAACCCTATCGAAAGAACTGTTTCAAAATATAGTGATTACGTACGCATATTTTGGCACTGCACTAGATATTAGCTCATTTGCATATGTCATTCGCCCAAATATGCTCAACGTCTACTCAGGTGGTAAACTCTTTTAATCATTCTGCTTCCTTTCCACTAAGTTACATCAATTTCGCCTTTATGGAACTCCAGATAACTTGTAAACAAGCTTTGCTGGAAGGGTTAACAATTTGACTGACATGAGGTCAAAAGTCCATGATCACCATGTCGCAAGAGATCACCAACATTTCATCCCACCCGGCCCCGCCTTTGTACCAGTTTACATCATCGTAGCCCCTTACGGAACTTGGCATGCACTATACTATTAGTACTAAACGCTGAACTAGATTTTCCCGATGAACAGGGTACTCACTTTTTCAAACAAATTGATGGTTTTGCATATTCATAATGCCTGTCCATCTACTAATCACGTCCTGATTGTTATATATCATGCAATTAATATTTGTAAGAAGAAAATCTTCATTAGGCAATGCAATGTTGTTCGTTGTTTTATTATTTATTAAAATCCCCAAGATTTAAGAATTAGCTTGCTCATTTACGGCCTATAATTATAATCGGCCGGGCGTACCCGATGCCACAAAAGCAAAAATGTCTACAAAATCACTGACCATACCACTGAAGTAGACCTAATTCCTATAGCAAAACTGTGCGAACAGGTGCGGGAAAAAATGGGGAATATGGGAAGCATCTCGCGGGAAATGAAGGGGGGCGAAGAAAAATAAATGAGAGAGAAGAAAATAAAAATAAAAGGATAATAAAATTGAAGTACAGTCGTTTGTTTTTCTCCAAACTTAGGTGCGGAAAATAATATAATAATGAATTCCGAAATGTCGCGGTTGGGTTCCAATTTCAACTGATGATAAAAACGGTCCGGGGAAATTCCCCAAGCCAGTTCTAAGCTTCAACTATACTGATCTTTCTGACTTTTCATCTCATGACCACAGGTAAATCACGTCACCCACCTTTAATTTCTTGATCACAAATTTGCAATACCGTCGAAATATTCTATACTGATTTCTAAAACATTTGTTTTGTGTCAAATAATCACCGGCGTGGGCCATGCCGTCGGGGTTCGGCGTGCGGTCATTCTTTGTACAACATCTTTTTTCAAGCTAAAATGAACGTATTTTTTAGGCAAAACAACGACTTATTTCGATTTCAAATCTATGTTAATCATTTCTAAAATGATTTTTTTTTTTTTTTTTTTTTTTTTTTTTTTTTTTTTAAAAATATTTTTAAAATCAAAAAACTAAATAATATAAAAAATTTTTTATTTTTGTTTCTTGCAATTAACATATAATGGAAGGGCTATGTTAAACTATTGTGTTTGGTTTGATCCATTTAATACATGGGGGGCGAGGTAAGTCACTTGCATGGTCCGCCCCCGGCCATATGAACTGATGTAATTTGTATGTTAAATCATATTTGAAAAGAGATGTTTTGTCAGCGAGAAAAATACACAAAAAAATAATGATAATTGATTTCTTCGATTGTGTTTTGTTATTCACGATTGAGGGATCATAAGGCCATTCTGACTGAGTCTGAGAGAACTTTACGGTAACCCGGCATGCGCTTCAACTTTGGTCACAACAATTTAGACCTGCGAAATAATATGTGGCGGGCCGCGATCGTTGACCTGGGAGGTGGACTGGGGAAGCAATATCGATCGAATTGTGGAAATGTTGCAACGGGGACATTCCCATCGGTCTGTGTAGACGGTGTAAGCTTGATATCTTTAATTTGTCGGTTTCCTTTATTCATCGCGGTACTAAGTAAAACTGTAAAGGAATATGGTCAAGTAATTACTTTTTTCTGATTATATAGTGATGTTTGGGAGTACAGTCAGTAAAAACCACAACCATTAGCTGTGTTTTTGGACTTGCCCGAACAACAATATCCTGTAAGTGCAAAAAAAAGTCCCGACGAAAGCGAATGAAGCACAAAGGCTCAAACTTACGTACACTTGCTTATATTTTGTTTCAAACCCCTGGGGGAATTCAAATTTAGTGTGTGTAAAATGTCAGCTTTTTGATTATGGTATGCTAATCTGCACTTGCTGAGATTTATATTCATGATTGTTCGCTTAACCCAAGTCATATAAAGTTTTAATCTCCACAAATAACAATGAATATGTACTTATATTTAGATTGAATACCGATTGAATTAATTGTCTCTCAATAAAAATTATGTTGGGATTTCTTTTTCAACACTGTTCAAAAGGCTTGGCACTTACGCTGTGTGTGCATCATAGCCAACACGGGACACCAGGCTGCATGTCAACGGTCAAGTGTCCTCAGGGAAATCCTGGAACTCCTCAATGAGTGTAAACCAGTGAGAGTTTCATGAATATTTAATTAGCCCTATTTCCTATGCCTAACGTTTTATCTGTGGGAATCTTTAGCACATGGATCAAAACTTTGGATATTTTTAGGGCTTCTAATCATGAAATTATGTCATACTACCAGACGAGTCCTAAAAAGTACATCTCTGCATTTTACTGCACAATTTGTGAAATGAAAAAACAATTGAGTTTTTTATCACTATATTGTAATGATACTAATGCAAGGCATCAATCATCATGATCACCTTTATTGTGACAAAAGACATTCCGTTTCATGTTACTTTTTCTTGATAATGGTTTATTTTGAAGTAGAAATCACTGCATGGAACACCAAGCTTCTGTTTACCATACTTCCCTTTTAAAGGAATCTTCCTTATCAGTTCAAAGGCCAACTCACTAAGTTGTGTTAATACCTTCATACTTGCTGACAAAAGTTGTGCTTGTTTAGCACCCTGAATTATTAGTCTGCTTGATGAAATAGTTCCATGCTATCAGTGTTTAAAATACAACAAACAATGTAATTCTGTCCCACAATTGTATATAATCATTGGAGTATTATATTTTGGATATAATTGGCTATAGAAGTCCATTCTACCTTTTAATTGTCAAGGCAAAAATTTTTGCAATATCTGACCCAACCAATCAGAAAAACTGTTTAAACATAGCTACCTTTAGGTTAGGACTAGTCTCGTTTAGTGCAAGCAGGGAATGTCCACTATCACTAGTGGTGCAAGTAGGGTAATGTAATCACTGACCATGGCATGTCTGGAAATATGAGACTCTTTGAAGTCAACAGGCAGTATCAGTAACACTAGTAGAAGTGTGAACAATGTATGGGCTGTACACACACAAAAGAACTGATACCACTGCATGAGGTTTGGTCAATTCAGATTAATCTTCTGCCTGGCATAAGAAAAGTGACTATATATATATACTGATGTAATACACAGCATTTTTTTGCTCGACAGAGGCAGACTATTATTAGGAACACAGTAAGTTTGCCATGGTGCAGCAGAGATCTGAGCCAAGCGGGTCAGACCGGCACTTCATAACACAACACTCACTCGGCACTCGCGCGCAAGGACACAATAGCCGCAAATCCAACCACGCTCCCACCGTAACGCAGGTACTGATATCGATAAACAAACAACACCGCCCTCTCGAATCTCCATAATGACGAAGTAATCGGACACACATGCGAATTGTATACACTGAAAATCGATTCCGCAACAAAACCCTTCCAAAATGACTTACACACCAAATTTCAAAATCCTTGCCATGAGTTCATCCATAATATCACAGCTTGCAGAACTGTCATTTTAGGCACCAAGCAAGCCATAAAAAACTATAGGCGTTACACAGCGGCAAATCGGCAAATTCTTCCCCGACGATGGCAAAAGGCTCCTAATTCATCAATTAATATGCCACAAAACATACAAAATTCTCAATATTAGAAAAACCGTGATTTTTTTTTTCTCAAAAATGCTCTTTTGCTTCTTCATGTATGCAAAACATAAATTGTTTTGTTTGATCGATCCATGGACTAAATAATTCCACATTCCAAGAAGAACACACACCATGATGCATGTTTATGGCATCTAACCTGTATAGTGCAAGCTACCATAAACCAGGTTACAACACGTGGAAGTTTTCGCCTATATAGTCTTTTGCAGAATTAAGTGCTTTTTGTTTTTATTTTTAGCTTCCCAATTTTTGTGTATGGGTATAATAGATATGCTAAAAAAATACATCGGTCCTCGACCGCTTTGTGTCGCCTGCCGTCGCGGTTGTGAATGATAGACCTAACATGACCTTTGACCTTGATATGTGACCTTTTGACCTTGATTGGACCTTTGACCTCATCAACAAATGAGGGATCCATGGTTGCACCTATGATTCAAGTTTGGTTTCCATTGAACTCTCACTTTTCATATGAGGCAATTTTTACATTTTCATCCTATTTTACAACTTACCCACAATGACCTTTGACCTTGGCATGTGACTTGACCTCATCAACAATTAGGGATCCCATGTTGCACCCTATGATTCAAGTTTGGTTTTCCAATTGAACTCTCAACTTTTCATTTGAGGTCATTTTACATTTTTCATTTCAGGCCTATTTTTACAACTTTACCTCACATGACCTTTGACCTTGGAATGTGCCTTGACGCTCAACAAATGAGGGTCCCATGTTGCAACCTATGATTCACGTTTGGTTCCATTGAATTCAACTTTTCATATGATGTCCAAATTTTGAAAACATCAGCCTATTTTTACAACTTGACCTCACATGACCTTTGACCTTGGCATGTGAACCTTGACCACAACAGTGGGGGGATGCCATGTTGCACCTGTGACCCAAGTTTGGTATAAAATTGGATTCTTTGAGTCCAATACCCAAATTTATTGTCGACTAATGAGTTGATAAAAATATTGGGCGAGACGTAGTCGATCCAATATTTTTTTCAACTCATACGAGCCATAAATTTGGGTATTGGACGAAACACAAGAATCTAATTTTATCACTATTATTATGTTTTAGAATCTTGTGTCCTATATTACTATACCAACCTTTGATAAGAGCCTATGAATTACTTCCCCAGTTCAAATGAGATACTGTCTACTGTCATGTCGAAAAGCTGCCCATTGTAGATTATTCCACCGTAAGTATGCTTTTTTTAAAATCCAATGTAAAGTCAAGTTTCAAAATTCAATCGTCTCTCCAACATCAAACACCTTTAAAGTATAAGTCCAACGTTTTAACTTCAATTTCAATGCTCAAATGCAACACATAAAATTCTGACGCAACATATGTACAATCATTTTTTTTTTCTTTCTAGTTGTTGTAGTTTGTAATTTATGTCACGCTACAGTTTATTGAACGTGAATTGGCTGGGTGCCATAGCTGAATTGCCTCTGATCACTCGCGAAGTATGCGAACTAGATGGGCCTGATATTTGGCACAACTGGTTGAGGCTGCGAGGCTGGTTGAAGTACACCTACGGTAAGTTCTTCAAGCGTTTCCTCCAGCTGTGAGCTCACTCAAAATTGGGCTTTTTGGGCATTTCAATTTCAACTGTGGTTACTGCTTCTGCGATACAACCAGGTACCGATACCACCTCCGAAGTGACATTTGTATCCAGAGGAACAAGTTGGTTTTTTGAGAGCGTGCGACTTCCAGATGTTTGATGATTTGCATTTTCACTTTCAGTTTGATTCACTTCACGACCCATTGAAGATGAGAGGGCATCAGATATTGTGTTTCTTGGCATCATTTTGGCCGGCCTACAATGTGCGAAAGGCTTTTCTCATTGCGATGACCTGTGAGGTTACAGATATCTCTGGAGGCAAACCCATTCTCATCCATCACGTGATGCAAGTTGTCGAATAACTGTGGTTGGTGTACCGACGAGACAAATTGGCTGCGACAGAGAGCTTTGACAATCATGTTTCCAAGTGTTTTTTCTCCCCTACTGGGGCATTCTTGGTTATTGTACCACGGCTTCTCAGACTCTGAATCACATGGTGCCAGATGCAACAGTGCTTGAAAAGAATGCACATTTTTTTGGGGTTTAGCTCTTGGAGATGTACGGTTTCAAGGATGCCGCGGGACATTTAATCCCCACGTTAGCATACATCCTTCCCCCATCTATTCTGGACTTTTCATATTATTTCTCTTATTTCTTGTCATTTCATTTCATCTTAGAGCTAATTGATACACATACGCCTTCCTTTGCTGTCCTCTGCTATCGCAAAGTGATCCTTTTCTAACTGTCTCAATTCCTCTGCTTGCCTGCAAATGTAAAACATCAACTCAAAAACCATACCTTACGCTGCAAGCCAAATGTGTATCTTGTCAAAAATGCCAGACTGATACAACTTGTTAACATCATTCTCATCATATGTGGATAGCTACTGTGAAACCATATCCTTTTCGACGTTTCAAATTTGCAGCCACCTTGTCGGTGACAGCTAAATAGCTTGGGAAAATACTGGCTCTGTCAAATATCTATCGCCTGTCCACACCTCCTTCAGATGACGGTTTATCGCCGATCTGATGTTTTAATAAGAGATCCGGTTTTGTAGTTATCTCCATCTTCACGGCGGACTGTCACAACAAAAATTGCTTAAGACTTCCGCGAGTTGCTCTTTGCTGTACTGTTCAAAAATGTGGATCAGCGAGTATCCTTCAAATAAGCCGAAAAATCTATCTCACTCCAACATCTGTACTTCCTCTGGGTTTGGCGCTATCTTTTGCGTTAACAGCTTCCGCAGTTGTTCTTCATTTTATCCTTGCAAATCTACTTCCACCACCAGAAGAATTAGCCATCTCCTCGTAAAATAAAAACCAAAGCGTCCTTGACATTAACAACAAAATGACATTGACCGGAAATCGTCTGGCACACTTGCTACTATCCGTGTAAATAATTAGCCTGAATCCTTGGCCCTCACGCGGTGCGCGGCATTATGCCGTAATGATATTCGAGGAAACCTGCGGGCCAGCGTTGACTATCAAGATGGGTTTAGGCTAGTGAGTTCGTGTGCGCATGCGCCTTAATACGGTCTCGTTTCCCGACAGGGGCACCGATATAAACTGCATTATGATGCGTCTGTTTACCAATTCAATGAAATTTAGAGGGAGTGAATTGCCAAATGGGTGTAAGGGTGAGTGTTTTGGACACTAAATACTTGGGTTTTTCGGTTCTTGTAGAGAGCCTATGGATTATGTTTAGAAGTGTTTGTTTTTATTGGTTTCCCAGCATGTGTATAGTAATATAGGACGGAAATTCTCAAACACATAATAATGTTTAAATCAATCAAAGTAGGTGGAATAGTACATGCAAATGTTAACCATTTTTCACAAAGACATCAACAGAATCAAACAGACATCATTAGTGATCAACTGCTCACCCCGGAAAACTACGAAGAGGGCTGTGCCCGAAGCCCGAGGTTTGAGCAATGCATGTAGATTGGCGAAAGTTTTTTTAGTTTTTAAATTTACTCACTATTTCGTTTCCCTACAGCCTGTGCATTGATTGAACCTACCTTATCTAACATTTATTCCACAGCACCAGTAACAAATTATGTCTCTATCTATCTGCTTTTCTGGTTAAGAAAGAAAGTTTTCCCATGTACAACAGAATGGCTACTAGTCTCGCCATAGTACATCTAGAAGGACCCTCGCCTCGTTCACTCCCAGTGTCCACCCCCTGTTGGTGACCTAGCCAATCCGCGTTCGTGGCGAGGTCAGTGGGAAAAGAAAAAGGAAAAAGAGAGTACTTCTCGATGGACTACATGGGAACCAGCGTAGTTTAAGTTAGCCGTGACATCAGCGTTTGTTGATCCGCCACTGGAATACATTTTAGGGCTTTGAGAAGGAAATTTATTCGTTGGATTTTGACATGAAGAGGTTTAAAAATCTGTGATTAGAGTGACTGATCGAACTCACGGATAGTCTCAGGTATTTATTTATAGAATCCGTTTTTTTAGAGGGCCAAATGCTTCAATATACCCAGGGAAGGGGATAAACGCGATGTAAAAAAAAATTCTCGCAGCCTATTAATTTGTACGGTAATTAATACTAAAGCATTTTGAATACACTTTTTCCCAGCCTCGCGCTGAATCGAGGTCTGGTTCTGAACGGACTCAGACATCATCAACAACAGACAACATACAGTGGACACAGTGATCCATGTGTCTTCATGCCTTAGGGAAGGCGACACAAAAAACAAAAACATAAAATGCCACTTGATGATGGTGCATTGTATGCGGTATTTGAGATTCAATACATCAAGTATGTATGAGTCTGATCGCTACATCCAGTTCATCTGCTCCTGCAGCAAGGAAGGACTGGGTTTATAAACGGCGGTGGCGGCACAAGCCTAATTCATTATGCAACTAACCCAAAAATGTCAAAAAAAATACAGCAATACGGAGTGCAACCACAAACCAATTTGGGTGCTTGATGTGCGGGTCACAGACGGTTATGGTGTTCCATGCACTTGAAACACATGACTCGTCCTCGTTCGTTATTCATCCAAAAAAAATCAGCAAAACCCTTCCATGGAGTTGATCTTCAATTCCAAACGGTTTTGTAATAAGAAAATATCTTGACAACATCTAAAAAATCAGAATTTTTCGTCAGATTTCACTTTTAAGTGTTAACACCAATGGCGACATCTGAAATTTGGATTATAAGAGCAAATTCATTTAATGTATTTGTCAGTAAAAACAAATCTCCACAATAGTTTGAGTTCAAAAAATGAAAAATTGCATACCATACGATGGAACCTAGAGAACATTGACCAAAAACAATGCAGACAGTTCTACAGCCTATCGGGCAAAACGTCTCAGCCCAAACAGTCTGGCAGAATTTGTAAAGGTGTCAGCACTGAATGAAAATAAAGATATAGATTATTATACACAGTTGCGTAAAATGCACGTTCAATTGAGGGTTGGTATCGGCTTCATGCCCAGGTTTTGTTTAAATTTTTGTGAAGTTGGTATTGATGTGAAATAAGAAACATGTATACCAAAATTTATTTTTTCCAAAAACAGGACCAACAAAAATATGACACCTAATCATTTTCAAATTCCAACGACTTGTACAGACACTGATTTTGGCCACAGCAGTTATGAAAATGAACCAAAATTTTTGTCTCTTATTCTTAAAGTAATGATGCGTTATTAAGTTTGGTGTTGTTTCAAAACATGCATCACATTTTACTGATTTTCTGTGTCATCAAAAAAAAGAAGGGTGGTTGCAACAATATCCGTACTTCCCCATTTTTGGTTGAGGAATTTCTAGAAATACTAAGTACCCCACTTTTCTATTTTCCCAGAAGGAGCTTACAACTCCCTTGCTGGTAAATAAGATTTCATATGAAAGCAAATTAAAAATTTAGAAAATTCTCCATGTAGATTTGCAGATTGAGTGTTTATTTTACGTACCATGCATGTGTTCTTATTTTTTTTTGTTTTCTATTTTTTTTTATTAACCTAAAAAGATCATGTCTCAAGTATTATCACGTGATTTATTAAAGGTGCTTGTTCCGATTTATGGTAATATTGTTTTCTCTACTTGCTATGAGAGCCTGCAACTTGCACATACACCCCATCAATCAAGTACCGTGGGAAAACAAACTTGCGGTTTTTGATGGTCGACACAATAACGCCATTTTGCAAAGCTCTATTCAATACCTGTGCTTGAGGGTTCCCCACAAAATGGCGGTTTTTGGTGTTTATATCTTGGGAAATGAAATTTATTTGAGGGCTCAAATTTCAGGAACACAATGAGAAAATAAGGCCTTTATCTGATATCAAAATCGATACTCCTTCCGGGTAAATCAGGGGGTCCCAAAGACCATGCACCATTTAAATGTGAGATTTTTAGGTATTTTATTTATAAAGAGTAAAGACGTCCCTGGAGTTTTAGCTTAAACTTTCCATCTAGGCTAGGTAGGCTGGGAAACTTGCAATTGCCGCCCCACCCACACCTTACTTTTTTTCTTTGGCAAAATCAGGCAATTTTTGGGCTCAAAATCACCCAATTTTTGGCAAAATTAGTGATTTTCTGACCACTTTTTTTTTTTGTTTAAAATCTCAAAATTGAGGTTTTTCCCCCCAAAATTGCACTTTTTCCCAAAACTTTCACTTTGCACCCCTTACCAATTATGTACTAATACCCTTGGTTTCAGTTTCATGAATATTAAGCTGCTAGTTTCACCTTTCAAAGATTTGTATTAGTTTCTAAAATCTGTCTACTTTTTGAATTGGAGTAATTAAAATGACACATGTTTATATAGTAATTGTACCAACTTTAAGTGCGCGTACTCACTTCCATACATCAGACTACCCAGAAGTCACAAGTTTCTAAAAGCTCCTGTAAGCACGCCTGTCATAGGGGGGGGAATGCAAATAAAAAAATTTAGAACATCTCGTAAGTTTGCTGTCTTAAAATCTCATTGCTCCTGTTTATACATCACTCTATTAATATTAGGTGTACGGGTAATGGGTGTTTGGGGTGTGTGGTCTAGCCGACAACAGTACTTCATATTAATAGGCACAACATATTATAATTTTATTGGTTTTTTTTGTTTAAATGTTCCAGCAGATTAGTGATAAAAAGAGGTTTCTGCAATTTACAATAATGTATTAGTCGGGACCTCTTATTGCAGCTGTATGAAATATATCTGCAGTGCTAAACATGTTCAGACGCTTTTATTGGTCCATCTACCCGCCCCCTCCCCCCTAGTCAATGTTGATCTGCAAAATCTGGTTTTCAATCGGAGAATAATCCCACATTGATTGTGTTTGTGGGGAGGGTAGGTAGGTTATATAAAAGATTGAAACTAAAGGAGACATGATTATCTTGCTGAGTTGCCCAGTTTCCCATGGGTGCGCGTTAAAACTCAAATTTCTAACCGCTCAAATGTTAACTCTAGAAGGGATCTAACTGTGGAGCTAAAAACCGGGGTGGATGAATCGATAACTTCAAATGGAAGAATACTAAAAAACTAAATCCGTATTTCATTTATAAATTAACAGGGACATTTGACGAAGAATGAGAATAGTTTGGTTGTCACTTTTATCCATGAAAGATTCATAGCAATTTACTGAATGAAAACAGAATTAAAGAATACGATAACAATTGAAACACACAAATCTGTACTCATATATATACTGCAATGAGATCCAAGTCCCAACAATCATTGACAATCTGCCGCTGAATGACATTCTGCGGTTTCGTATGCATATGAAAGCTTTCCGGTACCAGGTCTAATATTTACAATAAATGTTTAAGTCCCAACAGAGAAGCAATAGATGACAGTATTAAATCTAATAATAATTATTTCATTCATGATATTTTCCCATAAACATCTGTAAGCCTAATACTGCATTTAATTAGTTTTGTTTTAATAATCCCCCTATACTTAAAGAGATCCTTTTCAATGCGTTCATTTGACCCCCCGCATACATAAGAGTAATCCTTTTCACATTGGGTCTAATTTAGAAAACTTGAAATCGCCGCCGAAAGAAATTAAATAACAATCGCTATTAAGGTTCCATGTTATGACCTATTATACGCATATTCCAATGATAAAATTACAATCTAAAAAAAATCGACTTTCATGGCAAGGAAGGGCGATGGCATTTTTTGCCGGCAAGTGCCCCAAATTCATGAATTTTGCATGGTTTTGTATGCACGGAAACTAAAACGGTCCCGATTTTAAAAAAAATGAAATTCCGCCAGATACCTACAAATTACAGCGTTTGAGTTATATTATTTATAAAACAATAATAAAAAAAGGTTTAAAATGACTACAACTAAATTCCAAACAGAACTGGTGTTCTCAAGTTGTTGTAGATTGAATTGTAAAAAACGGGCTAGTTTTGTCGTATTGCCACTGTTTCTACGGCTAGTAAGCAGATGATACTACTTATACACTATGGCAACGTCAACAACTTATTGACCTCATGGAGTGAAAGGAGGCGCTATTATAGCCTTCAGTGATCGGTGGGGTGCAGGAATACAACCTTGTGAATGCAGGCTTTATTTTATACTACGAAATAAATGATCTCATCATCATCATCTCTTCAAAAGCAATAACAAGTCTCACAACGTGTGTGTGTGTCTGATTTACGCATTTTTTTCAGTTAGGAGAGAGGTCTTTTCCGACTGCGTCATGATTTTTGTCAATTATTTGTTACTAAAATATTTATATACTCTTTATATAACGTATAAAAATGTTGCTTTTGGATTCAGATAGGTCTTAATTCTTTAGTTTGTGGGGTATCTTCAGTTTTTGTTTGTGCGTTTGAATGTGTTTTTTTCCCCTATTGTTTATTTGATATATTTTCAACGAAAACAAATAAATAACAATGAACCAAATTTAAATACACAAAGTTAAACTCCTTACCCCACTGCAACTATAAATAACACAATACGAAATCAATACACCTAAACCACACACAACAAACCTTTGAGCAAATGTTACCAACTTTCTTTCTTGAAGCGATTTAATATGAATTACCGAAATATCCTTTTGAATGTTACCATTCGTTTTGTCAAATTTTTGTTGATTTTAAATTTGGTACCGGCTAAGTTTCTCTATTCGTAACAATGTTTAAACTCCCGGAATTATGACGGAACTTTTTTTCTCAAGCATTATATTTTTGTAAATTTCCATTTGACCAATTATAAGATATTCAATAGCACACTATTTTGTTTGTAGGGATGAGACCTACAAACAGTGTTTCCTTGATGAAAGTTACCACTCAAAGTTACATTTCGTAAATCCATCCACCAATACTGTGTCTCAAATATTTTTACATATTGACAAATAAAAAAAAAGTATGGGTAAGATACTTCTTCTAACTCGCAAAGTACATAATTATCTTTCTTATTTAGATACGTTTTGAGGATAGGAATTTGTAGCTAGCATTCTATATTTATTTGACATTGGAACCAAGTCAGTTTAGATTCTATTATTGTGGGCAAAAGGGGGGGGGTTAGTATGTTTACTGGAGCCATTTCTCATCAGTATTGTTTTTATGAGCTTTGTTGTTTCCATTTGTGTTTCTTCTCATCGTTGTTTTGTTATAACTGTTACAACTGTTTACACTGTTGTTAATGCTTCAAGTAATCTTAGAGATTCGTTAACTAGAAAAAAATGAAGATTTTTAACATGTTCAATACTTCATATAGGGTTAAGCGCTTTCCTTGATACCTAGGTTAAATTTAATATAATAACAGAATCCGCAATTAACAGGACTGATGTCGACCCGCGACACTCGCCTTGCAAAGGCGAATCTTTGCCTCAAAGCCAACTCGCTTTACGTACTATTATCGTTTCACAACAAACCTAAAATATGTTTACATCATGAATCGACGAACGATACAACCAAATCATACACACTAAAGCAATGCTGATGATGCACGGTACACCAATATTAACATAGAGACTACCAGGAGTCATTAGCTTTTCTTATGGTTTAACCATGGTCTAGCGTTTGATTTTTAATTAAACAGCACTTTTAGAGATCATTTATTTTTGAAAATCGAATTTTTACGTGGATTATCGATGTCATGAACAAGGTGAAAATTATGATCGGTTGATAAAGATCACTTCATCACGGGTAAACCATGGCTTGTTTTCATTGTTTTGCAGTAAAACGTGCAGAGCTTTGCATGTTTAGAGATGCATTTACTCATCATCATCGGTATGTAAAGAGCGACTTGAATTGGCTTAGAGGCAAAGATCTCCTCGACCTTACAAGCCGGGAGTTTCGCGGTTCGAAGCAACTCCTGCCTTTTGGAATTCGGCTATTTCATTTTGAAATGGAAAGCTTGTGCCTATATGTATCATATACCAGCATGTAACTCTATATGAAGCGTATTTAACATGTTAAATGTGTCTTTTTTTTTCTTGTTAATGTTGTCTTCTAAGTGTGTATTTATTGTTAATAATTTACACTTATGAAATATGTAGTTGTAAACACAACTAATACATTTGTAATGTACCGCGGAAAACACACGTCGTCGTCGTCATCATCATCATCCTCTCTATGTGAAACTCCACTACTGCTTGTAAATCATCCTATGGCCCTATTATTATACCAAATGCAGAAGGTGCGTCATGAATGTTTGAGGTTTCGTCTTTCTTGCTTATATTTGAGTAATCAGTTAATATTTGCTCCTGTAACATCAGTGAAGTTTTGATTATGCTGTTACTCCTATTTTTTTATGCATAATAACACCCAATAAATTCAGAGCCTTGTCAGTCTATATGGCCGACTTTGAGCCCACATAGGCTACGAGTACATTTTTAATGACCACTCACTAAGTTGACCGCTGATTTCATTTCCATGCAATGACGTAACCAATATTTTCATTTTATGTGCATCTGCGTTTTGGTTTAAAAGCTGTCATAAATAAGACGTTATGAGGAAAATGGAAATTAATGATTATTTTTTCCACTTTTGCAGACATAATCCGGTCGAAATGTGTTGGAAACACCACTGCCTTTTTGCCCCATTCTTTGCCGTATTTCGCTAAAGAAGATAGATAGGAAATTATGTCGACTTGGTTGGGAGGCTTGGCGCATTCTCTCTCCATGCACCCCTCCCTACATCCCCCCAATCAATGTGGGTTGAGTTATCTTTCTCCTACCTACAGTGCGCCCTCCTTTGTTTACCTCCATCTCGTAAAGTTTGCTGTCTTAAATCTCATTTGCTCCTGTTAACATCCTCTATTAATATTATTGGAGGGTAGTGGGTGTTGGGGTGTGTGTATAGTCGACAACAGTACTTCAGATGAATAGGCAAACATATCTACTAATTTTATGTTAAATGGTCGATTATTGATTAAAAAGAGAGTTCTGCAATACAATTAAGGTGGCAAACGAGAGATTTTACATATCAGGAGGTGTCTCTAAAAAAAAATAGAAAAGTGTGATTTTTTTGCCCTGATGTAAAGCTTTCTATCAAAAATCACCCTCTGAAAGGATTAAGCGGAGAAATGTTTTTGGTAAAAAAATTGAAATTCTAATTCGTATAGGAGCATACGAATTCAGCCTAGGTTTTGTATGAAATATGCAAATCAGAATCCCACATTTTTTCTGACTTTTAAGACTTTTTTTGTAGCCAACTACAAGTAAGAAACTCTATGGATTGTCTAGTCTATATGAAATTACTATTATGACACATATTGGGTGCCTCAAAAATCTCTCGTTGCACCTAATGTATTAGTCGGTCTATTTGCAGATCTGAAATATATTAGCAGTGCTAACATGTTCGACGTTTATTGGTCAATCTCACCCCCCCCCTCCCCTAGTATCTTGGAAACTGCAAATTGGTTTCATCGGAGAATATCCAACATGATTGGTGGGGGGGGAGGGTAGTAGGGTATATACAAAGATTGAAACTTAAAGGATGAGATGATTATCTTTGCTGAGTTGCCCGGTGCACGGATGTGATGCGCTTAAAACTTCAAATTCTAACCGGCTTCAAATGTTACTATTATCTATAAAGGCGATCTAACTGAGTGAGATAAAAAACGGGTGGATTAGAATCTAGAAATTCAAATGGGAGATACTGAAAACTAAATCGTATTTCATTTATAAATTAACAGGGACATTTTGACGAAGAAATGAAGAATGTTGGTGATCAATTTATCCATGAAAGAGTAATACAAATTTAATGAATGAAAAAAAAAAAGAAATTAAGTAATTTACGATAACATTGAACAAACCAGAGATCTGTACAAATCATTAATTATGCTGCAATGAGATCCAAGTCCCAACAATCATGACAATCTTCTCGCTGAAATGACATGCTGCGGTATCGTATGCATAGCGAAAGCTTTTCAGCTACCAGGTCGAATATTTACAAAAAAATGTTTAAGTCCAACAGAGAGCAATAGATGACGTATTAATCTTACGAATTATTTCATGATAATATTTCCAAAAAAAACATCTGTAGCCTAATACTGCATTAATTAGTTTTTTGATCCCGCGCAACTTAAAAGTAGATCCTTTTAAATGCGTTTCATTGGACCCCGCTATACTGAAGAGTAAAATCCTTTCTAAATTGGGGTCTAATTTTAGAAACGTGAAATCGCAGAAAAAGGAAAACAAAAATTCGCTCAGTACGCACATAAATGTTCATGTTATGACCTATGATACATATCCATGATAAAATTACAATTCTAAAAAAAAATCAGATTTCATGGCTAGGAGGCGATGCATTTTTGGCCGGCCAAGTGCCCCAAATTCATGAATTTTGCATGGGTTTGTAGGCACGAAGCTAAAAAGTCCGATTTTAAAATGAAATTCGCCCAATACCTACAATTTATCAGGTTGAGTTATAGATGTATAAAAAAAATAATAAAAAAAGGTTTAAAATGCTACAATCTAAAAATCAAACAGAAACTGGTGTTCCAAGGGTTGTAGATTGCGTGTAAAAAACGGCTATTTTTGTCGTATTTTTTTTTTTTTTCTGCCACTGTTTCTACGGCTAGTAAGCAGATGAAATAATTATACACTATGTCTGAAACTTGGGAGTAAAAATGAAAACTTACTTGTTTTTCGAGTTTGACAAAAAAAACCATCCGCAAGCAATGAACATGTATTGAGAATCCTTGACCTATGACCCCAGTCCACATGGTGACCTCACTGGCAGGGATCCCATGATCCCAAGAAGAGGGGAAACATACCAACTGCCCTTGTTCACCTAGCATTGAAAGGAGGAAAAATCAGGAACCCTAAGGTCAGTATTCAAAGCCAGGTAGAAAGTGTTTTGTAATCAAATTCTATGCAAAATATTTAAGTGATACAAAATTCTAAATCTCTCTCCTCAAGCTTACCAGATGGACATGCATATAGGCAAGGTTCCATATTACCCCCTTCAAAGTTCTACAGTAACAATTTTTTTTAGGATTTAGCCTTATTAAGGTTAGGGTATTGTTAGTGTAAGGCCATAAAGTAGCATGCCCCCATTTTTACAATTACCACAAAATGTCATTCATGTTTCAACAACTCACCGAGTTTGTAAGAACAACGTAACAACAGTCCATGAAGTATGGTGTTCTGGAATATAGTTCACTCTTGTATTCTGTCCGCTTTCTGGTGGTAACACTATGTACACTGTGCTGTCACGAAACCCGTAGGTTTTTTTGTATTGTTTCTGTTGTTTCCCTGCATCTCCTTCACATCTTGTTGACGTATCCAATACGCTGACGCATTCATTGCCACGTAAGGGACATTTTGTTCTTTGCTCCTCTTGTTTTGGTTTCATTCGGATTCATATTTACATTCCGACAGTGAAGGTATTCATCAGGAATTTTGCGTACTCCATTAGTTCTGGCCATACTTTATCATCTCTGGTCAGCGCTCAGTTTGTTTTCAACCTTCCACTCCATGTCTCCATGTGAAGTAGTTCTCCCATTGTTGGAAAAGTGACCTCAAACTCCTAATCTGAACAGCTGCTAAACGTGTTACCACATAAATGCGTCAACATAACGAAACAGCCCTGACCAGCCTGTGGACACAATTCAACCATACCAGCACCCCTCCTCCAAAAATGGCACCAACTTGTATCCCACAACCTGAACGTGTTGCCGGCACCCAGTTCCTGCGGAGTCAGATCGGACTAGCGATACCATCTACTGCAATGTCTTGAGTGGCTGCGAAGAGGTTTTTAGACAAAATACAATTGTGCACCAATGATATCATCGGTCTGGGGGTGATAAAAGTCGCATGCAATGAAAGCGGCTAGGGCGCCAGGCTGCCAAGAAGCCAAATGCATTTTGTTGCGTATTTATTTGTATACAAGTGGTGCCCATAGGACTTTGAGGGCCCTCAACGGAATAAGAAGGATCTTGAAGAAGCCCAGGTTGGTTAGAGACATCCTTGATGTTTCAGGTAGATGGTAGATGAAGCGAGATCTGCGACACAGTTGGAGAAAAATAAAATTAATACTAATTGTGTTCTCTGGATCTTAATTAGTTGTTGTCTTTCATTATGATAAACCACAACTCTTTTCCTCCTTATTTAAAGAAATGGGCTGTTAAATTAGCGTACAAATTACAAATTACAGGAGTGAATTAGAATGATCAGTATTGCATTAATGGTCATGATTGAACCCCCCCCAAAAAACAAATCCATCTGCATTTTTGGAATGTGTGCTAAATTAATCGTGTGCTAAAATGTACATTTAAAAGTTCAAACGCATCACTTTTTGAACATTTTCAATAGAATGTGCATAACCATATGTATAATCATGAAACTAGTGCCTAATAATAGAAAATTATGCTTTTTATCGGCTTCACGACGGGAATCCATAACATGAAGGTAGTTCTTCAAAGTACTCCTTGGGTACGATAACGAAGTAGTCAAGCTTTCGTCAGATGTGGCTCTATCTTGCTGTTCTGCAGTGTTTGACCCCATGAAAATGTATCTTACCTTTAGACAATTTTAAGCAGTGCGACACGTTTGACAGCTCACAGGGACATGCAAGAGCTATTTACCTTGCATAAAAATTAGGAAAAATCATTGTGGGGAATCTGGCCCCATTATAGCCTACGAAGGTCATGGTTTGTATGCTATAAACT
>JAMKCH010012809.1:0-34798 GCA_023653785.1 Ophioderma brevispina
ACGCAACGCCATAATGAGCAGCGCTCAATCGGCGCGAAATGTCCTACACAGTTTTCTAAGTGGGGAAGGACATTTCATGTTTATCCAAATGATTATTATCGGGATCCCCATATCAAATAATTTATTCTAATTACAAATTAATTCTTTTGCGATACATAGACAATTTCAAGCTCTTAAATGAAGCAGGTATTATAGTTACTAGCCATGCGCCAATTACCCATGCAACTGCAAAATCTCATTTTCTTGGAAACATCTTGGGGGTTGCTTTTCAAAAAAATGTGCTTTTGATTGTCTAAGGACAGTATTCTCAATGCATCCCTCAAAAGAATGCCACACAGTGAGTTTAGAATGTTTTCTAAGATAGGTAGATGATTGATTGGTTCAAGATGGAATGTAGAAGGCAAGATAAGTGGTTTGCTGTGCTACCAAAGAGCTCATTCCACAACCTCAAATATGAATAACGTAGTGTAATGTTGGGGAAAAGGTAAGATGAGTTGACATGGAGACGTCAACGCCGGTCAACGAATAAAGCACTGCCCGGCAGTATGAGTGAGCATCTGCAGGGCTTGTGCTTTTAACATTTGTGCGCAATCAGGCGTGATACGGTTATTGAATGCTGAAACTGTAGGGGCATATTTCGTACTCTAACAGTCAGTAAGACAGGCGCTACTTGTGGTTGTAAACATGGAGTCACCTCATCATAGCAGTTTCCTTTTCGTGCTTTTAATATAAGGTCAGGTTTCCTTGTGAGGGCCGCTACTGGTATCCTGGTAAAGAGTACTACCTGTCCCAGAGCCAGTGAACGGCGGCGACTAAACAGTAAACCCCAATGGATTTTAACGGAAATCGGGAGGAGGGTAGCCGGGATTCCTGGTAGTAGAATGAAAAAAGAAGATTTACCTACCCAAGGCATCAGCTCTTGGAGAGCTAATGGCGGCCATTAGCACCTGCTGCTGTATATTGGGCGTGGTTGCCCAAAGGTCCTAGGCCCACCGCCGAAAACGGTGGTATGGCGTCAGGAAGGGCATCGGTCATTATCTTTTGCTCACAAATCCTAAACAGCAGTATTGAGGAGTGAGGTGTATCGGCCACCCTCGTGTAACGGGGACAAACGGATTAAAACTTGGTATTAACTATAATAACAAAGAAGATAATAATAAAACAAAGAATAAGAATTTATAAGGCATGCTAAACATGTAAGGGTGCCCCAGAGTGCTGTTATTAAAAAATCAAGAGCTTTTGGTAATTAATGTCAGTGTATCCTACAATGACAAGTACTGATGGTCAATTAGGGTGCAACTGGATGCAGTTTGGCTTAAAGACTTAAAGAAGAACTCTGGAGAGAAAAATTAAATTTAAGAGGGTTCGTAGTAGATATGGGTGGTTGGACCAAACCAAAAGTCTGAGCATCGGAGGATATTGCGCGGTTTGTAGGAGAAACTGATGTTATGTTCATTAGTTTAGGTTGACTTGCCTTGCCCGGAATTAAAAAACGGTCAATTGTACTTTCAACCCAATGTTGTTTTGTCAAAGTAAAAACAATCGTTATTTACTTTTTACCTTATAATACCTGAGTCCAAACCTACTAAAAAAATGTTCCAGCTTTATAAGGTTATTAGGTCATAGGGGAAAAATAAAGTTTGGTCACATGGGTGACCATCAGGTCACACACATGACCAAAATTCATTCCCCCCGCCATGACAAAATAAACCAAATCTAGCAAAAGTGGAAAACATTTTTTGGTTAGGTTTGGACTTAAGGTTATCATAAGGTAAAAATAAACGATGGTTACGTTGACAAAAACACTTTGCGTTTTAAACCACAAGTTACCAGTTTAATTAGGTCACGTTCAAGGTGACGAAGAAATGGCCCAAATATATGATTGGTCCTAATTTAGTAACAATCTTACAATTGAGAAAAATACATTGTGCGGTTCTCGAACCGCTAAATCCCACTGGGGGGAGCGGTTGACAAATTTTTAAATAATTCAGCTTGCGAAACCCCTTAACCCCAAAATCCCCTTAAAACCCAACAACCCCCCTTAAGCCCAGACAACCACCCTTAAACACGGACAACCCCCCTTAACCCAAGACAAACCCACTTAAACCCCAACAATCCCCCCTTAAACCCAGCAACCCATTAAAGCTGGACACCCCCTTAAAACACGGGGCAACCCCCCTTAAACCCGGACAACCCCTTAAACCTGGACAAACCCCCCTTAAACATGGACAACCCCCCCTAAACTCGTGGCAACACCCCACCTTAACCACAACAAGCCCCTTTTAAGCCCAGACAACCCCACCTCTTAAGCCCAGACACCCCCCTTAAACCCGGACAACCCTTTAAACCAGGACAACCCACCTTAAACCCCAACATCCCCTTAGGTCCAGACAACCCCCCTTAAACCGGACAACCCCCTTTAAACCCCCGACAACCACATTAAACCCCCAAAACAATCCCCCAAACCCAACAACCCCCTTAAAGCCGGACAACCCCCCTTAAACCGGACGGACAACCCCCCTTAAACCCGGACAACCCCCCTTAAACCCGGACAACCCCCCTTAACCCTGGACAACCCTTCTTAAATCGTGAACCCACCTTAAACCATAACAAGCCCCTTAAGCCCAGACAAACCCCCCTTAAAAAAACCACCCCTGGACAAACCATTTAAACCGGACAACCACTTAAACCCCAAACAAATCCCCCTTAAGTACAGACAACCCCCCTTAAACCCGACAACCCACCTTAAAACAGACAACCAACCTCTAATACCCAACAATCCCCCTTAAAACCCAACACCCCCGTTAAGCTGGACAACCCCCATTAAACCCAGACAACCCCCCTTAACCGGACAACCCCCACTTAACCTAATCAACGCAGGAGTACATGATTCCCCACCCTCCATTCAAGTTCATCAAAATCAGACTATGTGATCTTCTATATAGTTTGTTCACAATTTTTTTGGGGTGAAAATACCCCAAATTTAGCCCCATAAATATGCAAATTAGCTATTTAATTAGCTATCATGCGCCAAAACCTAATCACACGAGAGAGGACCATGATGCCCCCAAAAAAAAAAAACCCCCTCCACCAAGTTTCATCAAAATCGGACTTATTATCTTCAGGATAGTTGTTCACAGCTTTTTGGGTAAAACATACCCCAAATTAATCATTAATTATGCAATTAAGGTACCTAATTAGCATATTGGCCAGCCCCATAATCTAATCAGATGAAGGGCATGGCAGTCCGATCACACCCACCACGTTTACATCACCATACCCTTATGGGTCTCTGTTATCGTGTTCACAAGATTGTGTTGGAAAATACCAAAATTAACTCATTAATGATGCAACATTAGGTACCTAATGAAATGCCACGCCCTTAATCTAATCAGAGGAAGGGCATGGCATTCCGATCCACCCACCAAGTTACATCACCATAACCCTAGGGGTTTCATGTTATCGCCGTTCACAAGATGTGTTGGACGCCGCCGACGCTTTGACTGATAGCATAATCCCCTTTCTGCTTTTAAGCCAGGGCGGAAAAAAAGGGGTACAAGTTAGCATTCTGGGGTTGATTAGTTTATGTTACAGTTACCTTTAAGCTTTAAGGGTACATAGGGGTATTTCAGTTTAAAATTAAGGAAAGATAACCAATCGTGAATAAGTGGGTTGGAAATAATTTTTTAACAATTATGTCTACGTTTAATTGGGTTGCATTAGAACTATTACACCAGGGGATAGGGGGATAGGGGTTTAAATCTATGCATTTACAAAGTTAGTCAGCATACAAAAAAAAGAAATGACAAAATGTGTGACACAGAATACTAATCCCGAGTTTTAAAAGGGGGATAACTTCTTCATTGCACTTTCTACATTGCAGTCAGATTTTGATCTGCTTTTCACATGAAACTAAAAGTGCTAGAAACCAAATGCTAATATATTATTATATTAGGTTCACAAGTTCAAAATTCCAACACCTGAACATATATACCAGAAATAGTGATTTAAGATTTATGCATCATCACACTTTCAATGATCCACCCATATAAAAATAGATATCGAATTAAGTTCTTGCGTGATGTAATAACATACAAGTCATATCAACCTTACATATGATCTCTACAGTATGTCACGTTGGTGAATCATGAGGCGCTTGGTAATAGGAGTCTTGGATGCCAGCATATACGGCTTTAAACTAGGCTTACAGCTCACTGCACCTAAAATAGAAAAAATATAGGTTCAATAGGAATGTGAGTAGTTAATGTTGACACTACGAAGCTAACCGATGATCTGATTTCCACATGTGAGGGTTCAACAACCTTTGTACAAAAGTATCTAACAAAGTGATGCATTACTTCCCAATTCCAGAATAATAACATTTTTTTAGTTAAAAACTGTGAAGAGTGGTATAATCGTGCAGTAGTGCTTGGAATCCTCATGCTCATAGACAGACTTAAAGGAGCACATATTACAGCAATAATGGCACATTTTTTTAAGAGTGCCCCCAATTTCAAAATTTGATATTTTGGCACAGTTACGTTGGTGATTGTCTAGGAAACTAAACCTGCGAACGAGAATGCTAAAACATACGTATTTATCATAAATTAAGCGATTTTGTAATTAGAATTTGGATCCCAGATTGGACTTAACGGCAGAGCTGGAAATGCTACGTTTATGTCCGTCCATGATGAAATAGTGCCACCTCGAGAAAATAACCTCTAATTTGATTTACCTGAACCAACAAAACAACTAATGGATGAGCGTAGACACGTACATGGCACTATTTCCCGGTTATTTCACATTGGAAGACCGTTTCCAGCAGCCGTTGAATTATTATCGGGGATCCCGATAATAATTATTCTAATTACAAAATTCCCTTGTTGTGAGACAGACATTTTCGAGCTTAACCATTCACAGGTATGGTTTACTAGCCAGTTACCAATGCAACCGTGTAAAAATCTCAAATTTTTGAAAAAATGGGGGCGCTCTTCAAAAAAATGTGCTAATATTGCTTTAAGTGTCTATTGACTTTGTTAAGCTTGCCTGCAACAGTCCAGCAAGTAAGGCCTAAAAATGCTTGTTTGCCGTAATGGAGGAAAACTTACATTTTTTTTATGAACTTCACTTTATACTTTTTTTACTCCAAAAAGAAATACAACATGCTACTATTTAAAGCTTTTTTCAATGACATAGCAAAGATCTCTTATTTTAATTGGGAGTTGTTTTTGTTTTTTGAATTGCAAATGAAAATTATTGGTTGGTCGGCAGATTTGTTATTTTGTGCTAATTACCATAAACAAGTATTTAAAAAAAACTGTGTCAGGTCGCCAGGCATAATTTTACAAGAAATAAGAACAACATTAAAAAGCATTTAAGAGGAGTAGATGGTTTTCTAGTTTGAAGTTGCACTTAAATTACAGAAACATGTATAAAAAGAAATATAACTGATTTAAAGTAGATGTTTGATACATGAGTATAAGATTGCATTAGAACCAATCACCTTGTTTACATCTCCCGTTGACCTTTGACCTTGGTATGTGACCTTTGACCTCACATAGTTGGAAGCTTTAATTTAACGTAGGTTACACTTTCCTGTCATTTCAAATAAAGAAATCGAAAGAAAAGGCGACTAATTGGGCGCAAAATGTGACCCAGCGCGAGTAAATGAGGCTCTTTGAGGTGAAATTCAAAATTCAGATTTATATACCATCGTATTATGTATGCTTCAAGGATTAGAATGGGACCTTAATCACCTTCATAGGGTATGTAGTTATGAAGTTACGGTAGGTCAAATATCGTGCCATACTGACATAATAAAATACAAATTAAGGAGTTATAGGCTGTTAAAGTTGAAGAACTCCTATATTTTACACATGATAAATGAAATAAAGTGAGCTCAGAACACATGTTATCATCAATATTTTTACAATAAACATACAACACTTGAAAGAGGATATTATTAATTAGCATTTTTCAACAGAAAAAGAAAAATAATTTTTTCAACCCTTCTGACTATTTTTGCCTATATAACAAATTCATATTTACCGCAAAGAGCCTCATTTACTCATGCTGGGTCACAAATATGTAAAAAATGCATCCTAAGTTAAAAGCTTTAATTTGATGTACGTAAAATTCTCCTGTCATTTCAAATAAAGAAAATAAAAAAAAACGCCCAATTGGGCGCAAAATGGGCGCAAAATGTGTTAAAATTGGGCGCAAAATGTGTAAAAACTGCATCCCTAAGTTATGAGCTTTAATTTGATGTACGTAAAACTCTCTTGTCATTTCAAATAAAGAAAATAGAAAAACGCCCAATTGGGCGCAAAATGTGTTAAAACTGAATCCCCAAGTTATAAGCTTTAATTTAACGTAGGTTACACCTTCCTGTCATTTCAAATAAGAAAATAGAAAAAACGACCAATTGGGCGCAAAATGTGTAAAAACTGCATCCCTAAGTTACGAGCTTTAATTGAGTACGTAGAACTCTCCTGTTATTTCAAATAACGAAAATAGAAAAAAAACCGACCAATTGGGCGCAAAATGTGTAAAAACTGCATCCCTAAGTTATAAGCTTTAATTTAACGTAGGTTACACCTTCCTGTCATTTCAAATAAAGAAAATAGAAAAGGCGCCCAATTGGGTGCAAAATATGTCAAAACTGCATCCCTAATTTACTAGCTTTAATTTGATGTACGTAAAAACTCTCCAGTCATTTCAAATAAAGAAAATAAAAAAAAACGCCCAATTGGGCGCAAAATGTGTTAAAACTGAATCCCCAAGTTATAAGCTTTAATTTAACGTAGGTACACCTTCCTGTCATTTCAATAAAGAAAATAGAAAAGGCGCCCAATTGGGCGAAAAATATGTAAAAAATGCATCCTAAGTTAAAAGCTTTAATTTGATGTACGTAAAACTCTCTTGTCATTTCAAATAAAGAAAATAGAAAAAACGTCCAATTGGGCGCAAAATGTGTTTAGAAGGAATCCCCAAGTTATAAGCTTGAATATAATGTAGGTTACACCTTCCTGTCATTTCAAATAAAGATGTTACCTAAATTTTCGTCTTAAAATAATATCCCTTCCAATTTTTTGCCTTTCAACCTTGTCATATACCTCTTGCTCACCGTAGTTTAACTCTATGTGGCCTGATCATTTTCTTACTTATAACTCTCCTATTCGTTACTCACCCTTTATCTATCCCTGCAACGTTTTAACCAAACTCCCATTTCCCAGCCAGTCTTGGCAGAGATTAAAATCAAGAAATGCTTTTTAAGGCCATTTAAAACCTGCAATTATGTTATTCTTTGTCTGAAATTGCATCGCATTACACACCCAACACTAAAACTCCAAAATTACTTAGTACGTAGATCATTTTCATAAAAGAAAACATTTAATGAAATGACCTTCAGATATAGAAATAGACTCCTTCGCAATTTTGAGAGCAGTGGTTTCTATAGTCGGGGTCGCTAAAAAAAATTGGGTGGGCAGGTTTTTCTAGAGTCAGTCAGATTACAGCAAACAAAACTTTTTTTGTCCAAGCAATCAAAATGGGAATACCCAGGGATTTCCCCTAATGTCACATGCATTAATTATTAAGAAAAGGTGTCTAAGCATATTTACTGGTGAAGAATGTGATCACACAATGTTTTTGATTTATCTGCTCAGAATAGAAGCCTTTAATATGTTACAAAATAATAGAAGTGTATGCGGGGTGACTTGAGGAATTTTTCCGTTCTTTGTAATGAAATATTTACTTAATTTGTGTCGCTTGGCAAGACATCAATGAGTGCTGGGTAGCCTGTGCTTATGTGGCAATTGCAGTTGACTGTTGACTGGTGTTAATCAGTGTAGCTTATACACTGATCTCGGAAAGTTTTAGAGACTAGTTTCAAGACACATAATTTATAATTCAATTTTTATACTCTGTATCACTAAATTCAAATAGCAAAATTGTAACATTATTATTAACATATCCTATAAATTGTTGGATTCTTAGATTCCAATATGTCTACAAGATTTTACTAACTGCAAACTTAAAGGGGGATGGCCCGATTTAATTACATAATGTTTTGATTGGATGATCTTGACCCTAAAACCTCCTGTTAAGTTTCACGACGATATTTCAATCAGTTTTGATGCGCAAGCTAAAAGCACGATTTTCTAAGCCCCATAGATTACGGTGTAAAATTATATTGGCCAACCAAAATGGGGCACATTTTCACTTATAACATCCAAACCAAACATCATTTTGCCGTAAGATTTCACAGGGTAAATGAGAAAAATAATAGCTTTCGCCAGATACCAAAACATTGACCACTTTGGGCAAAATCTGGGGTTCTGGGGATGAGGATATTATGATCGTGCCAAGACCCTTTAAAATCCATGAAGAACATGTGTTTTTGTTTGTTTTGTTCATGTTTCTTGCAGTGGACCTGTCCCAGAATGCTTAATTACATTTCCAGATAAGTATTTATAATTACAGGATCAGTATTCCATTGCATTGCTAAATTATACCTTTGCTAATTCAACTATGGTAAAAAGTGTCTTGTGATGTGCAATTACCGACAATATTTAGTATGTTGACCCCAAGCTATTATAGAAAGCGAGGAAAACAACACCTTTTTACTAGTCTTAAAGATAAAATGTCCCAAAATCTTAATTTGATATTTTTATTTTGTCTTGCTTTTTAACACTCCAATATTAAAACCCATAATCTCAAATCCATGGATATTGGAAATGCAATTACAAAGTCAATTTTGAATGTGCAGAGACTAACATAGGCTTTCATCAAGACCATGCTTGATTTTTAGTTTGCATGAGGATTGCAAATCAAACCCTTTTCACAAATATTTGGTGTTTCCCCTTATTTTCTGTGAGAAATCTTCTCTAACTATTCTGGAAACTGATGGGACAATGACAATGAAGACTACATTGATGGAATTAAACATGTTCCATGTGTATGCATTGCCATCTACTTAATGTGATGTTACAGTCTGGTGACGGTGTTTTAAGTTACTATTGGACATTTGCACTGTGGTTAAAAGGGTTTGGTTGACAGTTTTTGCACAAGCAATTATTTGGTTCGTACATTTCCCCTTACGATGATGACATACACTTCGATGGATGTTTGCACTGTGGTTGAAAGGGTTTGGTTGACAGTTTTTGCACAAGCAATTATTTGGTACATACATTTCCCCCCTTACGATGAAGACATACACTTCGATGGGCACATTATAATTGCACAGAAGCATGCTTGTCTGTGCAAAGATGCTTAGCTTAGCTCAGCCCCGGGCTTCTCCCTCAGCATGCGCCTTTGCTTCTTAGTGTATCCACAAGTCATTGGTAATGGCTTTGAGGTGGTGTCAGGATTTTTCAACTGTGTAGGCTGATCCGGGGCCGCGTGTATCCATAATACGGACGCTCCTGACATGGCCCGCTTTTTTGAGGCTGAGGCGGATTGGGAACAGTCAGGGGTTTTCACCCTACTCTTATTCGACACTGGCTGCGATGTACATGTACAGTTGTGACTCTCTGTACACGAGACCGACGGCTTAACATCCCCTCCGAAGGATGGGATGCTTTCCCGATTCATTTGCCCAATTCCAATTGAACCATGGAGGAAAGCGGCATTCTGTATTTAATCGATAGCTGGTATCCAGAATTGAGTACCCGAATAAATCTCAGCAAGCGACCTCACCAAATTTGAACCCGGGAATTTTTATTAAATTTGCACCACAGGCAAGCACCCTAACGGCTAGTCCATGCTAGGCCTTTGCTGATTGTGTCGCTTTTGGTGGACAAAATGTGGAGTTGTCTTTGACAAAGAGTAAGGCTGACACCATGCAGGGCCAAAGCCATTCTTAATTTTAGTAATGTCACTTACCTTATTTTAATGCAAAATAATTGGAAATAAATTTATTTTCCTCTATTTCATACTTTCAATTTCCTATTTTTCAAATTATTATTTGTTAAAAATATTTTTCAGGACATTCTTGTTCATATTTCAGGAAAAGTGTGCACATGTTCCTGCCTTTTCAGCACATACAAACTGTGTCAAAATGATTGGAACCGGGAGATGTGACATTTTCAATAAAATGTTAAGAATTACAAATAAAATAGGGACAGCGGTCCCAATAGGTTGTCCGATTATGTGGTCCGAGTGTACAGCAATCCAAATAATGACCGTAAGTGACCTTTGAATGACCTTTTACCCCACACAAGTCCACTTGTCTCAATGTATAAGCACGTACCTGGTATGAACTTGCTCCATCAGTGCAAATAAAAAGCTGGAAATTTTAATTAGATCATACACGGCCAATTTCTTCATGGTAGTTACCACGGAACTACCAAAGAGTATATACAGATTACCTGTAGACCTATTAGAAGTATACTCCCGGGGGATTGATTCAAAACACCCTGTTTCAGTGATTTCTCCTGTTCACTCAGCTAGCGGGAGCTCATGCAAAGCATGGACCTCCCGCTAGTAACAATTTAACAATTAAATCACTGCAATTTTCTGAACAAACAGTACTTTTCTTCCCTCCCTACATCTGTAGCCACAGTCGAAGAAATGCTAATTCAAAATTTTGTATGCATTTTGGTGGTTAAATCTTTCTCATTTGCATATGTTGTTTTCTCCAGAGACGAGTACCAATAAAACAAATTTGATATCTGTATTTAATGCAAACAATTGTGAGGTTGGCAAGACCTCTGCAGTGAAAAATAATTTATGATCTATAAAAGTGTTCACAGATGTACATTTACCAAACCTTTCATTAATAGAACTGCAAAATGGTACACACCCACTTTATTAAAAAATACATCGGTCCTCGGACCGCTTGTGTCGCCTGCCGTCGCGGTTAGTGAATGATAGGCCTAAATGACATTTGACCTTGATATGTGACCTTTGACCTCATCAACAAATGAGGGATCCCATGTTGCACCTATGATTCAAGTTTGGTTCCAATTGAACTTCAACTTTTCAAATGAGGTCAATTTTACATTTTCAGCCCATTTTACAACTTGACCTCACATGACCTTTGACCTTGGTATGTGACCTTTGACCTCATCAACAAATGAGGGATCCCATGTTGCACCCTATGATTCAAGTTTGGTTCCAATTGAACTTCAACTTTACAAATGAGGTCAATTTTACATTTTCAGCCTATTTTACAATTTGACCTCACGTGACCTTTGACCTTGGCATGTGACCTTTGACCTCATCAACAAGTGGGGGATGTCATGCTGCACCTGTGACCCAAGTTTGGTTTAAATCCATCAAAGTATGAGGATATTACAGGCAAATGTTAACCCTTTTTCACAACAGACAACAACAACAGACTACAACAACAGTGGACAAAGTGATCCCTACAGTTTCTGTAGTAATTTTTTGCACAAATCATAAGACAACACCAAACCAGCAATCAAATTTGAATTGTATTATTTAATTGGGTTGTAAATTAGGGGCAAATGATTGCTTTCAAAACACACAAAAATAGGGGGAAAAGTCTAAAAACACCAATGAGCGGTGCATCATACGATTTGAAAACTAATTTTATGTTGATATCTACTCTAGAAGACATGTATTATATACAAATTAACAAAACAAATTGCTATTTTAGACAATCCTGTATTTTTATGGATGTTACATATCCCCAGAGTTAGTACAGCAACAGTTTTCAAAGGTCCACAATGAAATTGTTGTCAGCACATAAAGGGTTAATTATTTTTAATGTTACCATAACTCCATGATGTTACTAATTACTTACATGTATGTGTGCATATAGGCCTATATCAGCAAAAAACAAAATGGCTACAATTCATAAATATTCTCAGTCGACTTCGGTTTATGCCGAAAGAGGGGTTCCATGGGACTCTCACTAATTAACTCATAATAAATGGCAGTGCTGATTTAAATTTTTTTTGGAATGAAAATGGTGAAGTTGACCAAAACTCGGCAGTGAAAAATAATTTGAGCTATGAAAGTGTTGACTGATTTACATTTACAAAACCATTTCATATTAACAATTACCAGAACTGCCATAAAATTCATTGGTGAGAAAATTTGTTAAATTGGACTTTTTGCTTTTTGCAACAGCTATATCTCCTCCAATGAAGCTGGTGTAAGTATAACATTGTACACAAGGGTAGTATTCAACATTAGCTATCACAAGCCCAAATTTGGAAGTTGTATCACTTTTACTTTTTGACTTATGGCCCCCCAAAGTATGGTCCGAGTGGTTTTTGAGCCATTTTTGATCCCCTATAACTTTAAATTGGAGCAAGGTACATTTTTTCTGATCACATATTTGCAATCTGCAGCAATAGGTAATCCAGAAAGCCAAATTTGAAGGATCTGAGGGGTGTAGTTCTTTACTTAAGGCCCTCTGAATACTGAATTTCACACCGGTACATGTTTTTGAGGTGACGCCCTCAAATTTAAAATTGCTGTAGCGTGAAAACAAAGAGAGGTACAGAGCTCAAATTTTCAGGATTTTAGTTTCTCATCAATAGCTTTCTTTTATTGGGCTAACAAGTACAAAAAAAGAAAAGTAATCCATGAGGTGATGGTGTACTCGATTTGTTGAATTGGCATGGAATGACCCTAAAGTTCAATGTGTTCTAGCCTAGTGCCATGTGTATTAAAGGTGCAACGAGAGATTTTGAGGCAACCGAATATTGTGTCATAATAGTAATTTCAAATAGATCAGACACTTAATAGATTTCCCTACCTTTTATTATGCTACAGAAATGTCTTAAAAGAGAGAAAGGGTGATTTTGCTTTGCTTATATATCCACCTGTACCCATAGCTTGAATTTTGTATTTGCTCCTATACAACATTAGAATTTTACATTTTGTACCAAAGAAACATTTTTCAGCTTAAATCCTTGAGATTTTGGTACATTTTATATTGAAAGCTTACATATCGGGGCAAAAATCAGAACTTTCATCAATTTATGGACACCTAATATCTGGTGAAATCTCTCTTGCACCCCCCCCCTCAAAAAAAAAAAAAAAAACCCCCCTTTAAGTTAATTGGTTCCAATAAGTGCTGGTTTAAAGAGGCATTTTGGGTGATCCACAACCTCATCCCCCGACGTCCTCCATATATTGGATTTTTATATCATCTGAACGTTAGCATTAGTACTTCATTTGTACCTTTACTACCTAATCTTACATGCAAATTCGTCGTATCTGTAGAAATCGGCAATTTTGTATTTCTTCGCCCGTAAATGGACAGAAATTACAGCACGTGGCCTATGGGGCGCGTGGAAAAAAGCATTGCTCATAACAACAAAACTGCGATCGGGATCAACCAAATTTGTGATAAGTTTTTTCTCAAGATATCTAGTAATGAATAAAACGAGGTGCTGTTAATCAACGAAATGCACCTTAACTTTTTTAAACACACACCTACCAACAACAAGTCATCCCCAAGTGACAATCTGCACACAGATGACCATCGCTGAATTGATTACACCTCTCGGCTTGCTAAGCTAGACAACTTATATTACCACTATTAAATTGAAGATCACAAAAACAAATACTATACCGAAGCATTTACCCACATAATTTATCTTCTTTTTATTTTGCCAGGTCTTATATTAGTCCGGCAGCGGGAAACCTGATTTTGGCATTAGATCTACCATCTCTAATAAAGTATTTTTTTCAGCTGATTATATCTTCGGAAGGGTATACAAGGGGAACCAAGGGGGTGTAAAATTGCACAACATGGGCATTTGAGAATCCAAGATGGCCGCCATTGGGCGGTTAAAACGAAAATTGCATTTTCCACAGACAGGCCCACCCAAAATGCAGTGTTGGTTGTGCTAATGTGTATTTTTGGGTATGAAACTAAATGCCATGTATATTTAAGTCATGCTTGAATAATTGGTGAAATCCACGTCCATGGGGCCCAGCCATTTGAAGTAGGAATACACCCAAATGCACTTTTCATTGAGAGTGCAACCAAAGATACACGTCCTACAATGTAAGTTGACTGTTTTTCCCGTGCCATACTATATTGGAATAATAAAAAATCTAATTTCCTGTGTCACAATTTGCTAATAAAGATAGTCAGATGCCGCCGCGATGTTTTTAAAGGCGCGATTTTCGTAAAATAATTTCCTCCATCAATTGATACATGCAGCAAAGCATGTCTTACACATACTGTAAGGGGGTGTTATTTTTTAAGCACTCGAACACTATAAGCCCCAGTAATAACCGTTGTTGTAGAGTATAAGTACCGATACTACTAGTTTTTGTCAAATTTGATACATCAACCGATCAATGGCACACCTATACTAGAACACATTATGACCCATTAATAGTTTCTCATTCTTGTCCATTTTTTCCTTTATTCCGCTTGTTTACCTTGTTTGATTTTTCTTATTTTGACATTCCGCTTCGCCATGGCATGAACAGAAAAGGCAACAAGTCCTATTTGCAGAGCACATCCACACCTTGGTGATCACCACGGGTGCCTCACCTCCCATGATCCCTTTAATCAACTTCAATCATTCATTAGGAGATAAGGGTCACATAATTTGGGGCACTGGCACGGGCATCAAGACTGGCCTTCTCGTTTTCTCAGCCAGGCTGAGTTGATCCAGTTCAGGTGGATCACTTCAGAGCAACCCTCCAGAGTCTAACCTGAAGATGTGCACGGGCTAAATTTTCCTTGACACTTCATTATTGGGTGGCAGAGAACATATACGTTTAGGTGCAGAAGCGTACTTTTGAGCTAACTTTAGATGTCCATCGTTCTACTGTCGTGCCTCCGACAGCGACTGATATCCCATATTGCCCATATCTGTGCCAGAATGATGGATGTTGGCTGCCTCAGGACAATCACCTTGAGACAAGATGTAACACCCAGCAGGTTAATGAACACTGATTACCTCGTAATACTTTCAAGGCTCCAGCCTTGCCAATGCCGTATAATAGTGCTACGGTGTCACAACCACTCAGACCGTGGGCAGTCAGTATGTCTGGCATGATATCACGGTGCTTTTGTACGGTTGCATTGTTATCAATCAAGAAGTCCCCCTGCACAGGTGATGTCATCATGACCTTGCCCTGAATATTGCCCCTTGATAACAGAAGTGTAGCAACAACACAACTGGCGTAGGTGGTGGCTTACCAGTTCCGGTCCTGCCCTTTTCCGGCCTGTCAACCTCTCCGACGGACCTTCGGCAAGGGTTCGTGAAGGTGGTAGCCGAGTTCCTCAAAATGAAGTGGGCAGACTTGTCCCTCTTAGACGACTGGCTACTGGTGGGCACCCTCTGCGCAGAGGCCTCCAGGCCTTTATAGAGGAGGTCCCTAGACCTGATAAGATCACTCGTTTTCACATCGTCAACCCTCACATTCAATCCGCTCACTCGTCACTCCCAGAGCCCCCCGTTTCTGGAGCGAGACTTGATTTCTGTTGGCAGAAGATTATCCTCTGTCGGGCGGGTGCCCGAGCAAATCTTCGGAGAGCGTCGGTACCCAAAGCCAGGCTATGGCTTTGGCTTATGGGCCTTCTGGCCAGCCCTCTTGGGCTGGTTTTCCCTACTACAATATGCCATTAGGGGTATCCAGATTGCCACATGCTCGGTACTTCCGACCCTGTACCACCACCCTGCCCCTCCGATTCCAGGTGCCCCTGAAGCCTGGTTCCGACCTCAGTTGGTGACAAACCCGCAATTGGGGGGGGGCGCCCTTCAGGAAATTAAAACCCTCCGTGACGCTGACGACAGATCATGGTGTTAGGCCGCACTTAGGGTCCCACAAAGTGTCGGGCCGTTGGTTGCCCATGCAAGCTCGCTATCATATCTATGTGCTCGAGCTGTGGGCAAACTTCCTGGCACTGAAGCACAGATCGCCCTGACCAGTGAAAGTGATCCCTGGTCCGCTGCACAACATAACGGTAGTGGCCTACCCGAGGAGAGACCAACGGGGGGAGCAAGGAGCCCCCAGTCTCTACAAGGAGGTAGTCATGCCTCCTAAGAGTTGGTGTCAAGCAACGCACATTGCCTTAATACAGCACATGTACCTAGGGGTGGAGAACGTCCTAGCAGACGCCCTCTCCCGGAAGAGCAACTGCAATGCAAGTGCCTTCGAGGTAAGTGGGTCGTCAGTTGGAATGCACCTCCTGTCGGCAGCCTCCGGTCCATTTTTCAGAGGCTACAGCGCCCCAACGTGGAACCTATTCGCCTCTTCTGAGAATCACCATCTTCCGGCGTACTAACCTCATGGAGTCAAGATCCCGAGCCGTGGGTCCGGATGCATTTTGGATCACTGCCGATGCATCCCCCCATTGCGAAGATACTGACAATTGCCTGGTTCTGTTGATGGCCCCATGTGGCCGCTCAGCTGTGGTTACCACGGCTTCTCAAGAGCTGCTAGTGGGGGACTAGGGGCTGCTAGTATCGATCCCTCCAGCAACGCGTCCATCCCCCGGGGTACCATCTGCGTCTCTCACTTGACTGTCTGCACCTCCGCCAACAATACACACACTCTGGCGGGACTTTTCTGAAACATGCACTGTCCGCGCTCGCTGCTAAGGCAAGGCGAAGTCAACTAGAGCATCTTATGATTCTCGACTCCTCCGGTTCTATAGATGGTGCGCCATTCGAGAGATTGATCCCGCATTCTGCCTCTGTAGGGCAGATCATGGATTTCCTACCGGAAATTCCATGAGGGTTTTTGTGCGTCTAAACAGTCAGGTGCTACCCTACCAGCACCGCTATTTGGTTGGGCGCGATCCACGGGGCTTCAGAGACAGCACAGTAGTCTCTATTAGCCCAATCCTCATGAATCTGCTGGAGGGCATAGTTTCGTTTTTTCGTCCCCCGGTTCGTCCCACATCTTTCCGGAGTGGGATCTGCCGCTAGTGCTCCCGTTCTTACGTCAGAGGAATTCGAACCACTTGGAGAATGGCCAGTCTTCCTGACTAGAAAGACGGCCTTTCCAGAGGCAATCGCTTCTTTCGCTCCCGGGCGATGGGGTTCCGAATAACATCCTTGTCCATTGACGATGCTCACCTTCGGTGGTCCGAAGTGACCGGCGTGGTCCATCCTCCCACGCTAATAATCCGACCCTTTGTCTTTCCACACCTGTCGGCCAGTGGTTTGGCTCGGCCGACCTGGCCATTTGCTGCGGGCCGTCGAAGAAACCTTGGTGCCCGGTCAGGGCACTAAAATGGTACCCTCAAGTGTATTGAAGGTCTTCGAAGACATAACAGTTTTCATCTAAACGCCCCCAACCCATATGGTCCAGCAGCGAAGGACACAGCCGTTGGGTTGCCTCACCATCCCACCGAAACATCACAATCGTTGGTCGGCTCTCGGGTTAGGAACAGCTACAACATGCATTTTAGATTGCTCCGTCTGTGCAAACTGCCAATAATTTTTAAGTGGTTTTTTATGGCACATGGTCGGCCATCTTGGATTTTTCTACTTGCCTAAGAGTGCATATTATATCATCATCTTATTATATATATAGTTCCCTATGAGATTATAATCAGATGAGAAAAATTATATGTACATCATTTTGGGGTTGATCTCCGTGAAAAGTGCATTTTCGGGGTTTTCTGCTTTAAAATGGCGGCCATCTTGGAATTAATCAGCGTGGCTTCCAGATACTTATAATTTACATTTCCTACCTCAAACATGAATGCTTATTTAAAAAAAAACAATTAAACAAGCATTTTGGGGGTGTCCTTGTCCATGGGAAATTGCAATTTTGTGGTTTTTTACAGTGAAATGCGGCCATCTTGGATTTCAGTAAAAAAAACAAAAAAATGGTAATAGATCGACAAACAAGGGTGGCAATTTGACACCCACCTGGATTCCATTATATACCCTTTCAAGAGATATAATCAGCTGAGAAAAAAAACTTTATCAGAGATTTTCATCCTACTCTTCCTCCTCTGCTGCTGGACTATATTATTCTATCACAATTCACAACGCATATGCATGCACCCGGGCATGCACGCATTTACATGTGCATGATGATGCACTTTCCTAATAGCAGTCATATTAGAAATCCAAATCAATGATATTGCATACTGGTACCCTGAACTCTGGCTCACTGAGAGAATGTATATTCAAAACAGGGATGGTGAGCAAAGCTCAAACCAATTTTTTGGTATGGGGTAGTAGAGTTAGGATATGGGTTAGAGCATTCAAGTAAAACCTGTGTCAGGGAGGCAATTTCGGCTAACAACATCTCCAACATGACAACCTGAAGGGCAGTATCGAAAAGGATATATTTGTCCTTATTATACCTTCATCTTATTCTCCACTTCTCTTCTTCCCTGCATGAAACAAAATTACCACATGCCATTCGGGCATCCGCCTCGCCGTGGCCTGATTAAGGTCCTTCCAAGATGTTTGTCACAGTAGAAGAGCTCTCCTCATGGCCAGCGACGGGCCAGGCATATGCCCAACTGGGAATACCGATGCCGTGACGCCCAAGCAGCCAGACAGATCCAGGTGGTGCAGATTGCCCAGTCCCACTTTCAGCTAGTATCTGGAAGAAATCATTGTCAAATTTTAACAAAAGGCAGCAAACATTGACCTCTTTACCATTGGAAGAGACCATTGAGAAATTTCCTAATTAATAATCTTTCTGAGGTATTATGGTGAACAGCTTAACCCCCTGGAGTCTACTGCATTTCTTACAATGATTGTGATTGGTGGTTTTAATCAATTTCTTCTTTGGGTTACCATTACAAGCAACTTGTCTACATATTTCACTCCACTCTTTCTTAGGGATACCATCTTCTAACAATGTCCTGATTGGGGTTCAATAAACGGTATCCACCTTATTTGTAACCATCGGGCCGGAAGTTCTCAGGGGGTTAAATCTGCTCTGACTATATGCATGAAATTTGGAGTTGGAAGACCTTTTTAATTAATGCATAACGGTGTGTGTGTGGGGTGGGGGGCAGGGGGTTGCACACCAGAGAGCTTTTTGACTATGGACGAGCCTGGGGGTTCACCTTTTTTATTTAAGTAGGTCATGTGCCGCTCAATCCAAAAATTGAGGGTCTTGACTGATTTAGGGAATAAAATGGGTCTCCGGACCTACGTTTTCCTAAAATTCAAAATATTCCGCAGTTTACCTCATTTCCATCTAATGGCTTTGACATGAAAATTATGAGCCCGGAACTGAATGGTCCTAAATTGGGGTCACCAGAACTGAAAAAGAGCCTGAAATGAAGGTCCTTCTGGGTGGCCAACATACTCATACGACCATCCCTGCATGCTAATCAACAGCTTTTTGCCTGTTCACCAGTAAATTTTCACCACCTACTAGGAAAGACGGCTCAAACCAGCCCAGCGCAGGGAAGTCTGTCTTAAACAAGGAATTTGCCCCCTCTGACCATTGACCCTTTTAATTTCATTTCTCAATGAGCACTGGATGGGTGATTCAAGTCAATCACCAATGCAGAAAAATATAAGAAAGTTATACAGTAAAAAAACACCTGCCCCAAACATTAGCAGCAAGCTTGGAGAACAATACTCCAGTAACAATACTTTGCTACTAGGAGGACCTTTGTTCCTTCAAATTTTGTGCATGGAAACTAGTAGGTTCCAGAGTCCCTTTAAATGCATTATTCCACAGAACAGTTGTTTAGGGTATTCCCACCCCTGTAGTCATGTGCACGCAAAGTTTTAATCTGTTTTATGACACTGATTTGTCATCAGGTTTTATCAACGTATCCCAACTTTTAATCAGGTAACTACTATCACATTCCCTATTTTATGTATTTTTACTAGTCTGCAAAAAATGGACTCCATCTTACACTACCAGTTTCTGATTGGTTGATCAAAGTAGGTCCAAGACAATGGCCTAGTTTCACAATTCTCTTGACACGCTCCCATATTATCATGAACATTAACCTAACCGTTTTCTGTAAACTTTCATTTCCAATTATTCAAAATGAAAAAAAGAACAGACAGGAAGTAAAATGAAGTGCGGGTGGAGGAAGAAGAAGAAGGGTGCAAGAGGGAAATGTAGATTCAAAGAAGGAAGAGGAAAGGAGTTTGGGACTCAAAAGGCCGTGAGACAAAAGATACCTAGGAAGGGAGTCATGGGCCAATCGCCTTTTTTTTTTTTTCCCTTCGTCCGCCCTGGCTCACGTCCCTCCCGAGGGGGTCCATATTAGGTGTGCAAAATTGCAACTCTTTTGGAAAACAAAGCAAGGGCTATATCCAATAATAAGCATAAGGGAGCATTTAATAGTGACATTTATGTGAGTTATTGTGCTACATAGCTGCAGTATTTCTCTTTTTATATTGTGGGACTAACACCGGATATGTCTGAAGTACCATTGGTCTATTGCAATCTTCAGGGGTGTATCCAGGGTCTGTGTTTTGTTACTACAGCATCCCCCGGTATTATGTCAAAATTATTAAAATCGGCATTTTTACTATATTAGAAGTCTTCTGCACCCCAGGGTCCCTCAGCCATGGCTACGGGTGATTTTGACTGTAAACCTACGAGTAAGAGACAATAGTGAAAATTTCAGTTATCCAATCACTAGTAATTACCTAATTGTAAAGGATAGTGCTAGACATGTAGTGAAGTTGGTATCAATGAGCCTTGGAACAAGCTAAGAAATAGAATACATATGATTGGCCACACAGGCTAGCTGGCAGCACAAACAAAAAAAAAAAAAAAAAATGTTATTTGCATGCAGACCCCTGTATTAGGCTTTGTTTTCTACACAATTAAATAATTTGCCTATCAAAGTTGATCACACTACCTTGTCCATGAAATACCCCTTTATTCCCCCCCAAAGTTCTGTTTTGAATGATGATCTGACTTGCGTATTACACCTGGCAACAAAAGTCTTTCGGGGGGTTGTCTATCCGGCCATTCTGCACGCTTTTACAAGCCAGGTAGTAAATGAAAGAGCAAGACTAGATAATAAATGTAGTATTTCGACAACTTTCAAAATGGTTGGATTGGGCACAAGGCTGATCGAAAACCATGCGAGAACTTTTGTGCCAGTGTTTTATTACGTAAGTAATGAATACCTAAAGCCAGGAAATTCTAACATTTGTGTTTTAATTTGCAAAATTAAACTAGGTAACTCCAATTTGTATACACTTTTCACAAGAAAAGCCAATAGTATAAGCAATGTGAACAAAACATTTCTTTTGCAGATGTGAACTGATAGAAAAATAATGAACATAATTAATATTAAATACTAATTGGACAAAGAAGTTCAAGTTTGTATTGGTACAGCACAGCAAAAACAAAATATGCATCATTGAGCACTTGAAGACATATACCATACATGGGATCTATCACTTGGTGCCTTGTCATGTCAAGAGGCATAACTGTCCCAGGGTATGTTACTTGGGTGCGGATGCTCTTCACAATAGTCACTTCAATTTCTAATGTTTCGCAGACTTCCTGTTGCTATTTTTATCGGTATAATATCAAGAATTTTTCAAGGCATAGAGGCCCAAGCTGCTTGCTCTGGTTTTTATACCATAAGCCTATGTTAATCCCACTCGAACACCTCGGGTTACTTTCCTGACAGTGTCAGAAGACATGGGAAATCCCCAATGAATTGAAAAGAAGCTAGCTGTTGGCATACCTGACACATGACGATATGTTGCGCATATATCAGTGACCAGCTTGTACCATCTTCTTGTTTAGTGTAATACTTACCATCATCCCATGTTAATTTTATATTGAACTGTGGGCTTTAAATTAGAAATCACGGTACCCCAACATCACAGTTAGATAAACTTTTATTGGGTGTGAAGGGTGAGCTGACGGATTAAAGTTCTAATTAACAGTCTTTGTGGTCACAAACTGACCCCCTCCTGTTCCACACCCATATACAAAGAACTACAACAAACTTTTCCAATTAGGCCAACCAAAACATAAAAAAATCTACAACCACTGCAATACAGTGAATGGTCTGTATTGTCTGATACAGCTCTGGTTATGTAAGCATGGGTGGCCCAATAACCATCCACGTCTGGATGAACTCTACTTACACTAAAATAGTACCCACAAACCCATTTTATGGCAGGAAAATCTAAACCGTCTTTTTGATTCACCTATCTGGCTAGCAATTTTCCTCACCTTCATACATTCCAGAACGGGTATAACTTTTTCAACACCAAATAATCCAACTTAGTTTTATCGAAGCCATGAGGAGTATCAATTCACAGACCCTACTTGTAGTCTCAAAAGTGTCTTGATTGGAATCTTAGCCAGACACCGGATGACTATAAAACATATACGCTACAAAATACTCACTCCAATAGACAACTCCCCTGTTAGCTATTTTAGGTATTCTGATAATTAAATTAGCCACATATGAAGTGACACTTGGAGAGACAGCACCAGGCCATAATAGTAAACCAATCTTCCGAAGGCCAGTTGAAGATGAAATAATCCTGTTTAAGAATTGCATTCCATGAGGACTAAAGCCATACATGAGTTACTTTATTATGATAATTATTTGAATAAGCAGAAGGAATCCCGTGAAACCTCTCAACTTTATCACTTCTAATTTGATTAAAAACAAAAACAATTGTTTTTATTTGCAGGAAAATAAAGAGAACCCAAAGACACAGATTAATGTTCGTACTTCATACATGCATATGCAGGAGGAGCAGCGACATAGACAAAACAGATACCGGGTACATACAACATGAGTCACATTGATTTTAATTATGGATTAAAGCACAAAGATAATAAAATTCTACATTTTTTTTATTTTTGTGATTTGTTTACAAATAAATTACTGACACTATCAGTGATCATCCGAAAGAGAAAAAATATTTGAAAATTGCAGAAATAGCTTAAAAGTGAGAGATAAGTCTGAGGATTCTCATTATTCCTCTTTGTAACATTGTTCGGACTGAAGAATTGACAGAAAAGGAAGAAAAACGAGTGTCAACGATATGACTCTGTTCAGTTACAAGGCGATCCTGTTGAGGCGTCTTGGACAAAGGACTTATTTGGATGTGATGTGATATATTTTCATACTCTTTTCATGGCGTTAATATTTGATCAAAGTATGTTCATTTATTAAAATGCTAGTGAAAGCTCACACCAAAGTTTCGTTTTATACATCGCAGATTCCGTTTCTTTTCCATGTTCTAATTTAACCCTTAATTAGGAATTATAGGGAACAACATTGATTTTCTTAAATTAAAAACACAACAACATTAAATAACTAGAAAACACTCAGAAAAACGGCACACACTATGTACACAGGAATGACAGGAAGTATGCCGAATTTTGCAATAGATTTAGCCGGCGATTTGAGTGAAATCGGCGGATAATTGAGCTACCTAAGGTAATTTAAGCATTTTGTCAACAACATTAGTGGTAGGATGAAATTGAACCATTATGTTGTGTCAAGAATCGAGAGATAACTGAAAATCACAGCGTTTTTTTAGGACATTCAGGTTTCTCCAAAAAGTCCAAATCGTGTTCTAAGCTCGCAATTACGCGAATTTCTCTTGCTTTCTGTATTATAAAACGGAAAACTTTGGTTTAGGGAAAGCATAATTTGTTGTGGTGCTGTCATCATCACCAGATATGGTCTAATTACTAGTATAGCCAATCCCTACAATGGCAAACAAATCTGTTAACCAATGGCGGTATGGCCGGATTGCTTTTTCTCCCTAGGGTAGTGCAGCTCTGGGGCGTTGAATAATATGGGTGTACATTGTGTATGTATGTATATTACTTGAGGCAAGAAGGTGGAAACAAAAAAGTCCAGAAGCAGTCTGCCTGCTGGAAGGCACTTGGAAAGCTAAAGTCGATGGTTGGACACAAACCTCAAACAAAACTCAATATCGGGCAGTTAGGCGGTCACCTATGAGCTTATCAAAAGGAGAGGCCTAAACACGTTCAGTCTACAGGACTATAATTTATTGAGTTTGCTACTCTGACTCATCTAGAAAAAGATTTGACTTTTTTGGGAAAATGGGACCTTTTTTGACATTTCCCCACCCCGTCCGGACCCAAGGGAGGACCCTGGGAATGAATTACTGGTTAGTAGGGGCCCTGTCCCCTGCTACAATATACTTAGGTTTGACCTACTCTAGCTCATCTGGAAAAAAGTAATGGCCCAAAAGTTTACCTTAGGAAATGTTGACTTTTTTGACATGTCCACCACCCCCGTCAGACACAGGGGAGGACCTTGGGGTAATGAATTACATGGTTCGTAGGGGATTGTGTCCTCCTCCAAATAGATCTAAGTTTGGGTACTCTAGCTCAATATGGAAAGAAAAAGTTATGGCAAAAGTTTACCTTTTTGTGGAAAGTTGACCTTTTTGACATTCCAACCCCCTGTAAGACCCAGGGGGAATGGATTCAAGGTTAGTAGGGGCTTGTGCCCTCTCGAAATATATTCTAAGTGTGGGGTACTCTATCTCATCGGAAAAAAACGTTAGGGCAAAGTTTACTTTTTTGAAAAATGTTGACCCTTTTTTGCCATTTCCCCACCCCCTGTCTGTATTGTCGTGTACATGGCCAAACAAATGCCAAAAGGATTCAGCAGTCAGGAAGGGATGCGATGTGGTGTGTTATAGTCTAAGTCTTGTTGTTTAACGTAGTCTTTTATAGCTTCTTTGAAGAGTTGAGATGATTGGATGTTGACGATGTGTTCCGGGATCTTGTTCCAGTCTGACGGTTCCGTTGAAAAAATGAATATTTCAACAGCCCTTGTTTTAGCAAAAATCTTGTCAGTAGCCTTTTGAATTGTGCAAGAAGCGTGATTGACTGTCAGGACCCAGGGGAAGACCCTGGGGGATGGATTACGGGTTAGTAGGGGCTTGTGTCCTCCTACAATATATCTAAGTTTGGGTACTCTAGCTCATCTAGAAAAAAAGTTATGGCAAAATGTTGACCTTTTTTGTGTCCAGACACACACACACATACGTCCTTACATACGTCCTTACATACGTCCTTACATACATCCAGACATTGCCATTTCATAAGCCGGATTTTGCTACGCAATCCGTCCAAAAATACTGACGAGCACAAAATCTTCTTTATCATAGTGCAATCTCTAAATCAGAGGATCTGGGCAGTCAGGCAGATCACAGACTTCCATCATAATTACATCCAATCACTTTCCTTTACCTTTAAACACTAAGTACTTATTATACTGAAGTGCCTCAAGTTCAATGCCCTTTGAAGTAAAGTACAAAATATGGCAATATTCTTTTTCCCTTAAACTTAAAATTGGATCCAGGTGTCAAAACAATTGTTTCTGTGCAATCCCAACTGTCACTCGGGTTTATGTCCTAGAGACCAGGGAATAGAGATTAAGACCTCATTTCCTGTATTTCAGGGAATGGTAGATTCTGCTGATATGCACCATGACTGGAATGAGGAAATGCATGCGACAAGATTTGTAACATTGTTCAGTCTATGGGTGTTAACTAATGATTTATTACTTCTGGCGATTTGTCATTTTTAAAAATTCAAGACGTTCACAAATATTGCATTATTCAGGTAGTTTTCGCACAGAAATTCAGTCTTGTTTTGATGCAACTACAGTTGTTAAGAGGTTTCAACTCAAAAGGTGGGTGGACCCAATCATGGTCCTATTTTTCATGTTTTCTACCTCATATGGAAGCACATCACCAAAACAAATTTGAGTTCATGGTTCCTTCATATCTTGCGGCCATAGTGATTTGCTTGTTGATATACCGTTCGCATTACGCGATTCAACGCAACTCACTGCAAGCCTAAAATGAATTTAACTCTATACCTGGGAACCAGCACTAGAAGTAGCCGCATTCGCTTCAGCAGTGTCATTGTTTTAGCACAGTGATCGCTGAACCATTGCTAAACTAGGGCAGGACATAGGCACTTCTGGCTGGAACGCCCTTGATTTCTAGACATGTTGTATCTCACCTCTAGGCTGTTTTTCCACTAAATCTGTAACCCGAGCATCTGGCTGCATGTCACCACAGGCCAAACTTTATTGATAAAATCCTTGGTGTGCAATGCCCAGGAAATTGCAGCTGGATCCAGACAAATTTGTTAACTTAATTTCGTACTGCGGTGCGTGTATTTTGGGTGGACACATGAGTGTCGGAACACAACCGCAATGCAAGTGCAATGAAGTATGAACTAATAACTTTAAATTGGTCCAGCCATTTGGAAAATGAGACACAAAAATGTGTACTAATTGGCCCATAGGACAGTGTTGTTAATTAATCTTGCATACAGAGAGTGTAGGCCTGGTCTAAAGTTGTTCTACCAGGTACTTAATATTAATTACTTGGCTCACTGAAATCACTTAAATTGAAACAGATATATCCCTTCAACCATCTTTAAAATACTTTTCAGAGACCTAAATTGTGGAATGCAAGGGAAGAAATGGGAGATCTTTTCTCAATTTGATGAAGGCCCACACCCAGCCTCCTAATCCGGCAGATCATTTATACGTTCCAAAATAATCCCTGTATTACCTAACAAATATTATGAATAACACAGATATAGTCATGAACTACAGCATGATCATCGCACAACTGTCTTATTGGTTATTATGGCTGTAATGTACTGACATGTTTCCTTCTAAGATGCCATATAGAATATGAAACATCTTTCCTGATTGGCAGTTACATACAAAGACATGCCAACTCTCTTTAATAAATATACAATCTGTACTGACCCCTGCTTTGAATCTGAAATTAGTTTGAATTTAGGGGGTGGATTATAATGGGATCTCCATTTAACCCAAAACACAAAGCCCCAAATGTCAGCCTTTTCAGATCTAAACTTATTCCAGATATTTTAAATTGTTTAAATGAGGTGTGGTGATCAACAAAGACCTGGAAATTACTAAAGATAGACCTACATAATTTCTTGATTAGAGGTTAAAAACCGCGCGCCTAATGTTTTTAGGTTATTGATTTGGATCGTCGGTATTGTTTTGGTTCGAGGAAGTTTCCCTTGATAGGCACCATGATGGAATGAGGGAAATGCGTGCGACAGATTTCGTAACATTGTTAGTATATGGGGTAACTAATGATTATTATTCTGGCGATTTGTCATTTTTAAAAATTCAAGACGTTCCAAATATTGCATTATTCAGGTAGTTTTAGACACAGAATTCAAGTCTTGTTTTTGATTGGCAAAATACAGTGTTAAGAGGTTCACGCAAAAGAGTGGTGGAACCAATCATGGTCCTAGTTTTCATGTTTCGACATTCATTGGAGGAAGCACGGATCACCAAAAACAATTGAGTTACGGTCCGTTCATATCTTGCTGCAGTAGTGATGTTGCGTTGTTATATAACGTTCACTTTCTGCTTGTTTTAACTGCAATTCACGCTAACTAACTGCAAATCAGAAAATGAATTGTAACTCTATACCTGCGGAAACCAGCACTAGAAGCAGCCGCAATTTGCCTCAGCAGTTCATGTTTTAGCACAGTGAAGGCTTGAAACATTGCTAAAAATAGGGCGACATAGGCAATTCTGGCTGGAACTTGCCCTTGTTCTAGACATGTTATTCTCACCTCTAGCTGTTTTCACTAAACTGAAACCCGGTATCATTGCTGGCTGCTGTCACACAGGCCAATCTTTACAGAGAAAATCTCTTGGTGTGCAAGGCCCAGGAAATTATACAGCATGGGATCCAGACAAAGTTGTTAACTTTATTGCAGTCCTGCGGTGCAGTCGTATTTTGGGTGGACACTGAAGTTCGGAAACACAACGCGCATTGCAGTGCAATGAAGTATGAACTAATAACCTTTAATTGGTCAGCCATTTGGAAAATAGACACAAAAATGTGTACTAAAATGGCCCATAGGGGACAGTGTGGTATAATCTTGCATACAGAGCAGGTGTAGGCATGGTATAAAGTTGTTCACAGTACCTTAATATTAATTAATTTGGCTCAGCATGAAATCACTGAAGTGAAAACAGATATATCCCTTCAACCACCTTTAAAAATATTTTCAGAGACCTAAAATTGGGAATGGCAAGGAAAGAAAAGGGAGATCTTTTCTCAATTTGGATGAAGGCCACACCCAGCCTCCTAATCCAGCAGATCATTTATACTTTCCAAAATAGCCCTGTATTTAACCTAACAAATTGATGACATGAAAACAGAGATATCATGACTACAGAAGGATCATAAGCACACTGTCCTGAATTGGTAATTATGGCGTATGTAAAATGACATGTTTTACCTGCTAAGATGTCAATATAAGAATATAACAGCTTTCCTGATTGGCATTCCGACATAAAAGGACATAGCCATCGTCTTTAATAACTAGACAATCTGTACTACCCCTGCTTTGAATCTGAAAATTTGTTTGAATTTAGGGGGTGGGATTATAATGGATCTCCATCGAAACACAAAACACCAAGCACAAAATGTCAGCCTTTTCAGATCTTAAACTTTATTCCAGCTATTTTTAAAGTGTAAATGAGGTGTGTGACAACAAAGACATGTAAATTGTACTAAAGCATAGACCTACCTAATTTATTGATTATGAGGTTAAAAACCGCGCGCCTAATGTTTTTAGGTTATTGATTTGGATATGGCGGTATTGTTTTGGTTCGAGGAATTTTCCCTCGGGGGGCGCGCCCCCCTTGGCATTAGGCGCAAGGTTTTTAACCGCATTCATAACTGTAAACTTGGTTTTAAAATATGTGGTTCTGGGGTTTCCCGTATAGGAAATTACCCTAAATGAATCGTTCTTATGCAATGACAATTTTCCCCACCCCATTTTAAAAATGAAAGAATCTCATGAGTAATTCAAATGAGGGTTCCCCTCTACGTCATACAGTTGACAAACAAGTTTTGACCAATTAGAAATATTGGCTTATGATACATTACTCAGTGAGCAAATCTAAACATATTACTTTTATTCATGTTTGTTTTAGGGCACCCCAAGGGACAATGTAATTTTGGCATGGTTTGTATAGTTTTCCCCGGGAGTTTTTAAGATGGACATTCATATGGAAACGGGACGTTTTATCATGTCAACGTTCATTTTATATACTTATTTGATCGGAGGTTATCTCATATGCCAAAATGGAATATACATCGTTTCGGAAACAACAGTTACAGTTTGAAGTTCAAAGATGGACCAGTATCGCCCAGGAGTATCACCCAAGTGAAGGCTAAGTAGGCTTAGCCCCTTAACCCATCATGGACGCATGACTAAAACATCGCCCATTACATGGGTCGATTGTGGCGCCGGGGAGGGGGAGGGGGATATCATTTACTGCACAATTTACTTCAAAATTCATTTAGGCTTGTTGTATACAGGTCTCAAACCAAATGTTAATAGTGCGCAAGAATATTAGTAGTTGTACTAGTTGATCTGTTTAATTCTGGAACCAGTGGATTGTGTTAGCAGCAGTACCGTATTGACCTCATCAAGTGACCTAGAGTAATTGTTGGGTTAGTGTAACTGTGATTTGAGTTATATGTGTTATGGGAATGAGAGTAGGCCTGGACCAGCAACCCAAGAGTACTTAAGTAAACATTGCACTCATCTCAAGATTGTGCACACCACTCTAAACATATGGTGTTGTAGTTAAGAGCCTGGGTTGAAGGGGGTCACCCTATCTCTCTCTAGACACCTGCAGCCGCTAGCAGAGCATCATGGAATTAAACTGAGCCTTGTGAATAACATATACAGCTTGTGTGGTAATAGTATTTAAGTGGCTCGTGCTTGTGTAGGATTCAACAGTATAAATTGAATTTAGGGGGTGGATTATAATGGATCCCATTTTTAACACAAAAACACAAACAGACAAAATGTCAGCTTCTTTCAGGATTCTTCTAAAATTATTCAGATATTTTTAAGTGTTTACAATGAGGGTGTGTGATCAACAAAGACCTGCAAATGAACTAAAGCATTAGACATCCATAATTATGATTTTCATCACAAAAAACTTATGTTGGGATTACAATAGGATTTTTCTGCTATTCTTTCAGATTCTTCCAAACTAAGGTTGAGCTGAGATTATTATCAAACATGTGAATACTCGGGCAGTATGGTAAATATATGACAGACTTTCATATGAGAGTAATTATTTAAGTGCGAATCATTCAGAAGTCAATCGTCCACTAATTATCAATTAAAATCAATTTACTTAAGCACAAACCACTGTACTACCATGCGCTTTATATTCATGCAATTCAATAGCTTCAATGACACAATTTATACACAACGGATAACCTGGAACTCTTCAGCACCTCACAAATTGCCTGAAAGAAATATAATTAGTAGATATTTCAAAGTGCAGAAGAAATCTGCTGCGGCAGTTAATGGCTTGTACTCAGCTATATATATAATCAAAACCTCTCCACCTTAGGTTAAAATCATGCAGATGAATGAACAGAAAGAAGGCCTGTGAACTAATAACTTGCTGAGGAGTGCATAAATTTGTCTGGATGAAACAAAGCACTCTATCAATCAAGTAACAGTTGTTTAATTGCTATGGAAGTACGGAAAGGGGGGGGGGGAGGGGGTGGGGGAGAGGGGAGAATTTGAAAATTTACCAGAATTGAAAGCGTTTCCTTAAAGGCGACTCAGGATTTTTCCCGATGAGGGCGCAACCTCAATTTTCAAACAAATTGGTGTTTTTTGCATGTACATCAATGCTTGTCCATATTCTACCCTTATTCACTGTGTGAATAAGCTAAGCTCAAATCGAAGTCCTTCATATAGAATCACAACAGGTCCTTGTTTATTACAAAATCTCCGGATCCGGAAATCTTTTGTTATACACAGTATCCAATCCTATGGGCCTGTTAATAAATACACATAAATGTTTTACGTACTTGCATCAAAACGAAAATTCCTACTTCATCATCTCAAACTTGGAATTGAGCTTCTAGGTGACTATCTTTATTCTATTTGAATATTTTTAATTAATAATATTTCAAAAAATATATTCAGAAATCTCTGAGTCAGACTTAATTGGGATGTGGGGCATATTTTTCTTCATGTACCCAAGAGTGCTTTCTTGTCCTTTGTCAATGGACAGCATACTTGGGCTTATGGGCATTTTGGGGTCACCATGACTACGAGCAATTTTTTCTAGGTTGACACACTCATGGACACGCCATCTGTCACTCACCGATTTTCTTAAAACCTTTGTGAGGTAAAGACATTTGGTCCCAATGTAGAATATGCAAGCATTTAAAAAATTCAGCATTTGTCTGTTTGCCCATGGTAACGCCCTTTCATTGTTTTGCTATTTAACTGTTCTAGGATACCCAAATTAGCTGATTTCATTACTAAAAAACCATTTTAGAAACAAAATGGTACATCAAGACGGAGATCTTTTTAGGAAAACTGACTTCATGATAAAATAACCTCCCTTCAATGTTTACACAAGTGTCATTAATTTAAGTAAACGAGTCAGGGTTGCCAGCTTCTTGTACTGTTGCCACGTTGAATTACGCATTTTACGATATATGAAAAACTATAAATTTATGGGCAAAGTAAAATTCCATTGTCTCCAAAATGGGTGATTATTTTTTTATTTTATTTTGGCATGTAATGTGATTAAACGCCCTTCCAAATTGATTGAAAAAAAATTTGGGCAAAGTACGCGTTGATTGTCACGTGACACATAAATAGGGGATTTGTGAATAGGGCATTTGGCGTATTTTTGGGTATATTTAGCTATTAAAACTTAATTAGTGTTGAATAATATAGTTTGGGGGCTAGAAAGCCGATGGGAATACGTTTTTTACAATCAACACCATGCTCTGTCTGTGTGTCTATATGTGTGTGTCTGTCTGTCCCTGTCCCATTGACAAAACTTTCTTTGTACTAAACGTTTGCGGCTGATTGCAGCAAAAAACTGTCAGAGAAGTACTAATCCAAGGCCCATATGGGTGTTCACAGAAGTTGGGTCTTCAAAGGTCAACTGGGTCAATTAAAGGGGCATGTGCCACAAATAATTGCTAATTCACCCAACTTATAGGCCATATAGGATTGTACCCAGATTGGTGAATGGACAAAGTACGGATTTACTTTAGGTAATATGTGATAAGGCGTTTGGGCTTGGGCATATTTTAGATATTATTTAGCTAATAAAACCAACTTAATGTCAATTATATATGGTTGGGCTCTAAAAAGAGATGGAGACCTTTAAATCTTTTAATTGAACAGATTTAGAAAACTTGATGGCAAAGTAATCGTTGTAAATTGCACGTGACATTGAAATTAGCTATATCATAGTGTATCACATTTTGCATCGTTTGGAATTCTTAATCTTCAAATGGCATTCAATTTGTCTTGCTGCCAGCCTGCCAAGGAGGAAAACAATTTCTAGTATAGCGGGTTGAAATATTCATTTATTTGGAAATAGACATCGACCAACCGAAATTCTTTGGCATAACGCATGTCTTGTGCAACTAGGTGGCTGAGCTCGGCCATGGTTTTGGTTTCCAATTCTTACAAATTTATCTTTCAGGTATTTTGCTTGCTTATCAGGAATCTTCGGTCTTGTTGTTTCAAGGCCCATCTTTTTCAGCTATGGGGGACCGAATGATGAGACATATATATGTTCTCAACATACTGTCTTCACATTAGTAATGCCAACTTGATCTTCTGACATTTGAATGTGTACATGTAAAGGTGCTTGTTCCCAATTTATGTCTATTGTTTCTCTCTACTTGAACTGAGAGCCTGGCACTTGCACATTACACCCCATCAAACTACCATTGGAAAAACAAGTTGTGGTTTGCATATTTGACAAAAACAGCCCCGATATAGTCCAAGAAAATGAGGTTTGACCCGGAACAAAGTGTTATCAAAGGTTTTTTGGCACAATGTATTTGCTTAAGGTACTAAAATGATATATTAAAAGTCCGAGGAAATCAAAGTTGCAGAAATATGCCTAATTTTGCCATAAATTCAAAATGGCCGCCAATGATAGATTTTTGTTAATATCTGGAGTTCGGAGACTAGTAGCAGAATAATTACGGTATCTATACCCATGTTTTCAAGGTCTGTGAACACAATTATGACTGTACTTAGCATTAGGATGTTTGGTCAGGCTTCTAATTTGCAATCCAAATCCAACATGGCCGCAATTTTGATAGATTTTTGTCCACATCTAGAAATCTGAGTCACAAATGAAGTCTAATATTGGGTCATTACACCATTCTGTGATCAATTATTGCAAGTGAATTGGGTTATAATGTGAATGATGAGAACACCTTCTTCCTTACATTAGCATAAAGCCCAAATGGACAAGAGACAAAGCAAAAGCCATGGTAAGAATTGTGACAAAATGATTAACGTCCTAAGATTTTTGTGGCAATTTTTAACTTAGCAATTATCTGCACCAATATTGGTAAGAATAAACAAACAACTTAACAACTATAGTGTGCCATTCATTACCCATCTTATAGGCCAAGAGCTATTAATAAATGACAATGCAGGTGGAATTGTCTGGAACAAGCTGAAAAGTCAGAATTTGCGTAGCAATGTGTCTAGAATAATATATAAAAGTCCCCAAAATCCTCTTTGTGCAAGTTCTCAAAAATAAGGCCCGCAGGAGCAACAGTTGTACAGGGGTAAATTACGATATTTGCAATTGTCCTAAATGTGTTTCCAACCCGTTTTGTCACTTGTCCCCAAGGATTACAAAAAGGTCATAATTTTGTGCCCTATCTAAGGGCTTTGTCGTTTATACCTATACTGGTGAAAAAGGCTCGGTCATCCTGTGGGTAACTTTCAGAATGGTTCGGATATCGTCGAAAGATGTGTCAAATTCTTCATCTAGTTTTACAGTGACCCCAAATGAATATTTAAACGTATGATGGTCATTACTGTGCAAATTACAGGGCCAAGTGTGGTGGGGTTCTACAGGCTCTCATTGGCGTGGTCCCTTAGCGCTTCTTGGCTCTTATGTTCGAACAATATTGAATCCATGTCAGGTGAATTTGAAACGACATTTCGGTTTAATATGACTTTCCTAAACTAGCAATTTGTATCTGGTTTCAATGAAATCGGATCATTTTGAAAGATTTACCCGCCCCAGATGACCTATGATGAGTTAGGTCTGTGTACTTAACTACAGGTTGTAGATAGGGCGCTGAACTATACCTTTTATTGATCCTTGGGACACTGACAAAATTTGAACACACAGTTAAGGCCATTCTAAGATTTGTAATTTTAATACTCCCTGTACAAACTATTTCCCGCCTAGTTCTGAAACACAAGCACAAAGAGGATTTTTAGCGGTACTCTTTACCTATGATGCTATTCTGACCCCCGCACATTTCTGCACCAATCATGACATTTTCAGCTGTTCCCCAGAATTTCCACCCTTAAAAACTAATCTTTTGGGGCCATTTCAATCATGAGAATCATCTCCTGCTTCAGCCATTTTGGATGTTGATCTGAAAATGTTGATTTTGTCAATCCCATTGATACTGTTTAAACTCGACTCATTTGCTCATAACATCCAAACCAATATCCTTTACGCCCTAAGATTTCACCGCGTAAATGATAATAAACAGTAGTTTTTCTACAATACCCAACTTTTGACCGCACTGTTCGGTAACCATCTGGGTTCTGGGACGAGAGCTATTTTAGTAATTCGGACCATGGCGCTCTTCAATTCTAATCTACATATAGCAAAGTTATCACTATTACGGATTGCTTACACCTGCTAATCGGGTTTAATTTTTGTAACAGGTGGCTAGCCCGCGGGGATGGTGGTTGATGTACCTTAACTCCATTTTTTCATAGACAACCCACCTTTCGAACTTGAGTTTTGTTGCATTCATTGCGATAGCTATGGTTCTTCTCTATC
>JAMKCH010012810.1:0-26568 GCA_023653785.1 Ophioderma brevispina
TGGCATAGAGGGCCTTGTTAGGGCATATGATGTTGTCACACATGGAGTATGTTAACCTCTTAAAATTTAGAAAGTTTCTTGTATGGACAATAAAAATGTATTTGGTCCTTTGAGCACGTCATCATTTTTATGAAACTGTGTGTATGTGTGCATTTGTGTGTGTGTGTTGCATGTGGGTGTGTGAATTGAAATTAAATGTTAATGGTAAAAAATGTGGTACATAAAAATTAAAAGTTTAAAATGTGGGTATGACAGCCAAAACAATTAAATGTACAGGTTGGAGGGGGGTTCTCACATTGGAATGGAAGTATGGTTATGTGCCACCTATAAGACCTAATTTTAGGCTCTTTTTATACCCCTGGCTTGAAAGCAGAGAGGGATATGCGAGGTGCGCATGTCCGTATGTGTATGTGTTCCAGTTGGGTAAGGTTTCATTTTTTTGCATTGCTCCTTTGAAAAGTTTAAGTCCGATTTAAACCATTATTTGTTTCAGAATCTTCATCCTATACCTTTGTAAAACAGCTGAAGGGTTCAATAAAACCATGTACCTGAGACTGTGACATGAGTTTTTTGAGACCATGACATGAGTTTTAAAGACCAGGACTTGAGTTTTCGGGAGGCTTCTGATTGCTGAAGTAGTCTCGGGATGTTCATTTTCTTTGGGGGTGTCATATTTTGGGTTTTGCTGTATTATGTTGAATTTTGTGGGTGGTTCTTGGGGTCTTCTGGTTCCATTCTTGGTGGTTCTGGTGTCTATGGCCCATTTTTTGTGTTTCCCTAGTTGTCAAACTGGTTAATTGATTTGATACATTGCTGGTGTCACTTTAAACTTGAATTTTGCGGTTCTCGCCTTTCTAGGTTTCAGGTTTGCGTTCTAGTGGGGACTGGTTTGGGGGAGCTGGTAATTTGTGCGTTGCCAGTGGGTTTTTCCATGTGGCGGTTGGTTTGTGATGCTTAGAACATATCGGTTCGTCTGAGCCATTTGGTGATAACTGTGTTGAATTGAGCAGACGTTTCCTGCAAGTTGTTTAAGATTGTTTTGAATTGATGTCAAAGAGGAATTGTAATTCTGTGCTGCATGTTTCAGGCGACTTGCAAAGGTGTTTCGGTTGCCCCAACCTCCAGCTTAACTGGAATAAGTTGACCCGCATCTATCTTGTCTATCTTCCAATCATTAATCACTCAGTAGTAAGAGTATTTTTGTATCGGGACAAAGGGGTGAAGGTTTGCATGGGGGCCTTTCATATGTGGATGATGCCAAAGGTCATTTGGCACCAAGGTCAAAGGTCATCTTGAGGTCATGTTCCAGTTCACGTTTGGTTTAGGTTTTTTGTTTTTCTGGTAATCTTGAAAAGTTGAAAGTCGATTTCAAACCAACTTGGGTTTCTGAATGGTGCAATACGGGTTCCTTCATTGTTGTTGAGGTAAATGTACATATCAAGGTCAAAGATATCTGCGGTCATTTCCCCTTTAGTTAGGCTTTTTCATTTTTCAGAAATTCCCTACATTTCTAGATTATTATTCCATAGAACAATTATGAATTTGAAAAGGCACACCATGTTATGGGTCTAACTATAAGGATTCAGAAAAGGGAGTGTAGTATAGCGGTAGTTTTGTAATATGTACAGCCTAAAGATTCAGAGTTATAGCTCTTTTTTTTTGACAAGTAAAAACAGCAAAAAATCAATAAAAAGGGTCAATTTCAGGTGTACAGCGGGTCAAATTTTAAAGTTGCCTACGATTGGGATAAAAATGGTGCAAATTATTGGTGGAGTCAGAGGATAAAATTAAGGAATAGTTTTGATGTTTCTCAAATGCTTGCTTAAGAAGTGGGGGGGTAACAGATCAAGCCCCATTGAATGCATTGGACGTTGACCTTCTGTTGACCCCTACACGGGAAACTACCATTTATTTAGACCAAGTCAAGACTATTCATTATTTGTTAATCCTATAAACTCCACCAATAATTTCCACCATTTTTTTACCAAATCGGAGAACTTAAAAAAGTGACCACCCTGTACAACTAAAATTGACCTTATTATGATTTTGCTGTTTTTAGCCTATAAATCTGAAAACTTTAGGCGTTGTACATATTACAAAAAACTATACCTTTTCTAATCCTTATGGTTTTTAGACACATAACAGGTGTGCTTTTCAACGATGATTGGATAATTACCAAATTGACCCCTTTACAAACTTGTTTTGGCCACCTCTCCATAAGGCACCACTGCGACACTAAGAATACGTTTTCAGGGGGTTTTCGAGTCAGTTGTTTAACATATTTAACACTCAAACCTTTGTACTTGAGATGTGTTACAAATGTGCTAGCTCAGGGCTAACACTCAAAGTTACCACAAAAAGGTATATGGACCCAGGGTTCATTGTACATGCACAGTCGTATATCACCATATACATTATATGGGATATCAGCAAAAGTGTTTTGTGCAGAAAACAATGAAGACATCGAGACACCAAGCTGATCTTTCAAGAATAGTCTTTGATGATGTATTCTTCAAATATCTGAAGTAGAGGGGTGATGTCATATGTCAACACTGATTTGCAGGGGGCCAAAATAATGTCAAAATGCAAAATAGGATTTTTCATATAGGTCTGTAACTCGCTTATTACTAAACTATTTGACTTATTGTACTGGTAGACAAGTCCGCAGTGGGACTCTGGTTAACAAGAAAATGGACATTAAAAATAGATTAAAAGTTCTGCCCACCCCCCCCCCCCCTCCAAATTGGGTCACACGTGACAAAGATATTGCATTTAGACACCCAAATAACCAAAAACCAAGTAAGGAGGCGATCACATTTTTGATGCCAAGATTTGAATGCTACACCAAAAAAAAAAAAAATCCCAGATAGTGATTTCAGAGTTGGGAAGGGTTCCATTACAAGTTTATGGCCCTCTCAAAAATTGTCTTTTGCATCACACAGCATGTTTGATGGTGACCCGCCTAAGTTCTGAATGGCTCCTGTGGGGAAAACGAAGGTGTTTGTCAAAAAAAAATTTCAGGATTTCATTTCTCATCAATATCTATCATCACACCAAAAAAGAAAAAAATCCATTGGACATTCTGCGGTGCCCACATCTCGGAGTGTGACATGGAATAGCCCAGTTAAGGGACGTTAGGATTAGGGGAATTATCACTTTAGCATGCATTGTTGCTTGTACCCATAAGTGGTTGTTGCTTGTACCTTATTCACAACTCAACACCACACCTCTGGAGTAAGCCACAGCATCCTGGATGCTATCATATTAAGATATCAGATGAGCCTTATCAGGTAAATAAAACATGGATAATACAAAGAAATCGAATATTCAAATTTTGAATTTCAAATGTGTCTTTTCCAACACATCACATATACAAGAAAATGGACATACGTACATAAAGTTTAGGGTTTGAGGTGCCCTCTTTAAATGTATGCCACCTAACAGTTTGCATGAAATTTTAGGTATTTTTTTTTAATTTGTTGTCAATTATATTAAACACACTTCATGGTATGGTAGTTTGAACACAGTATGCAAACAATTGTCATTTGGTGATAATGTGAATTTTATTAATGCTTGGTGTGAAGTCCATTCTATGTTCTCATCATCACAATCATTGTCATCACCAAGTTACATTTCAATTATGTGGTGTCAACTGAAGTTTTGCATGCTATCTCATATTCTTTGTGAATTAGCCTGTTTTAATACAACATGCAAAAAGTACTATACAAAGTTTTGACGTTCCTTCTAACCAGTGTGATTTAACTAGTTGTGCTTAAAGGTGTGGGACCCACTTCATGATCTGATTTCTCGTATGTTTTCTCCTCCACATGCAGGAAGCTTATCACTAAACATGTGATACAAATTTTCAGCCGGTTGTAGCGTGTCAAATAGAAGCAAAAAGTGTACTAAATTGGTTACATAGGACAGTGTGTGTTAATTATATGGTTGAGATGTTTTCTTCATAGCATCAAAATAAAACATTTACTGGGCCTAAAATATCACAGGGGAAATGAGGAAAAATATATGTGAACTTTCTCTGATACCAAAATCTGGAAAAAATGATGGGGGGTGATGAGGTTGGCAATTGGGTCACCCCATCTTTTATTTCCAATTTACATTTGACACAATCTGAAACAGAAAGGTGAACTTGTTGCTTGGTAAGTTTACAAGTAGGCCTAACATCCAAAAAGGTAATTAATGCATTTTTATATCCTTAGTTCCTAAATTGTGCAAAAGTCAATGTTGGAGCAATTCAAAAAATTAAACTCTAAGGATGGAATTTGCATTAAAAATAACCGAAAAACCCCATGATGTTGGCTCAGCCAAATTTAATCAATAACACATGATTTGGGGATTTAAACAGTCTGTTTTGTGCAGGAGTCAAAATATGAATAAGATGAACTTATCCCCTTTTAAACCTTGCATCCTCACACCCCAAACAACTTAACTCAATGAGCTTTGTGATGTGGAGTGCATGTAGTTTGCAGTGCATGAAACTCTGAAAATAATGTTACTACAGTCTGATTAATAATTTGTTGGACAGATTCGAACACTAGCATGTGTGAACTGCATGAACCAGGAGGAAAAGTGCACTTCGTTTCGTGATGTGTAATTGGTCAAGTATGCGCCGAACCTATGCGTAGCTTGTTGCGCTTAGGTGAGGTGTGCGTATCTCCTGTCCAAGTAATTTTTAATCCCACTGTAGTTAAGTTTGACAATGTCATAAAAGTATATAGGTCCTGTCAGCAAAACTTAAAATTACTTGTGCATCGAAATCTTCAGGAAGGAATGGTTTAAATCATTAGGCTGAAAATTATTTAAAATACTAACAAATTGGAGTACTCATCTTTGACTGTTTTGTCTTCTCTTTGTTATAATCATACAAACACATGCCAACAAATGAAATCTTAAGGTGTGATTTGGAAAAGGTAGGTTCTGCATAATTGTATGTGTGTATATGTGGTGCTAATACTGATAGCATGTTGGTTTCAGTTGGCTCTTTCAGTTGGTAACCACACTCCAACACAGTGGTGTAGTGGAGGGTATACGATCGTATACACCGTATACATAAAAAATATAGCCCCTTTTAAGGGTACCCGAGTATATGCGAAAAATAGCGATTAGGCTATATCCGCGTATTATGTGAAAAATAATAATTAGGCTATACGCACGTAGACTGTAAATCGCCTCTAATCACCATGTCTGCACAGACTTCGGCTTGCTGTTTTGAACTTTCGGCGTAAAGGAGCATATGCAAAAGTTTGTTTACCACTACATCACTGCTCCAACAGAATTAGAATAAGTTATTGTCCATATTCAAAGGCAGCAGAACCTTCAATGTTGGAGTGTGTGCTTTGTACATGTATTCGATTGTTAATATCCATGTGCAGTGGTTTGAAGTTTTAATGTCTCTTTGTATCCAAGCATGTAGTAATCTGTAGGTTTGTAATGTATTTGGTAAAACAGTCCAGCCTCAGTTATCCAGGCACCAACAGTGGTGCAACCATGGGGGCACAAGGGTCAGTTTATTCAGGTGGCTGGCAGGGGGAAAGGGTTCTGAGCAGCCCCCCCCACTCTCCCCCACTCCCCCTTACGGCTTACGCGACTAGGCAGTAGCACCAATCTTCTAGGCTTGTCTGTTATTTTGCCACTTGAATTAAACTTCAAAGAGAAGAGAGGTTTACAGAAAAGTGTAGCCCAAATTCATTTGGAAACTAGGATTTTTTGCCTGCTAGGCAACACACAACTTAATGCATGGTGTGAATGCAAGTCCATGTATAACTGGGGTTGGACTGTACCCTTTTCATACTCTCACATTTACTGTTATCTCATTTTAGTACTTTTAGTATTTAAACATGGGTCTCCAATGCCATTGGTGGAAAGAAGAATGTTGTTCTATTTTGGTTATGTGTTTTGTTATCGGTAGCATTCTTGCTCCATACAAGCTTCATCCAGGTGCCTGCCAGATGGGCAACCTTGAAACTATCGGCACTTAATAATACTTTACTGCAACACACCGCAAATCCAGTTGAAATGAGTTAACTTCAGTACCACAATGCACATTCTGGGTAGAAACCAATTCACTGCAACATAGAGTATGAATGGACCTTATCATTCTCTTAGGAGCTCACCACTAAATGGGAAGAGGCAAGTAAGGTGTACAGTATGTTGGCCACAGCAGGACTCAAACCCACAACCTTGAGATCATGAGTCCAGCACTCTTATCCACTGGACTGCATGTTGTTACATAAGTAACTTGTTTTGCATAATAATCACTATCATAAATAAAGTTGATATTCTTAACCTGTTACTCTATCACAGATGCAGTACCTGAGAAAATAGAAGTTGAGGTACAGACTCAAGATCCAGATAAAGATATTGACACCAAAGATGATTCCAATCTTGGTTCACCAACCACTCACTTGAAGAAGTGTCTTCATGAAAGAGAAGCTATCATCAAACTGCTCCAGGCAGAGGTTGATAGACAAGCTCTGGAACTTAACTATCTCAGGAGTGGAGAGACAACTGCTCCATTCAGGAGGGCAAAGAGCTTTTCAGCAAGAGACAGAAAGACGTTTGTACGTATTCAATATTTATCCGATCTGATCTTTTGTGTACAAGTTTGCATAATCCGCATAATGTACTTGGCATATTAAGGGGTAAATTTGGTTTCACTCTTTTCCAAATGATGCCAGAATTTCCAAGTGTACTTGGCAAATTGTTACAATTTAACTGATTTTGGAAATTATAATTTTTTGGCATGTAAACAAAGAATGTGAGTTTCAAAGACTATTGTCATGATTATAATCAACCAGACTGCAAAAAAAAATTTACAGACAAAATTTTGTTCATGAATTAGTACCATGTGGTGTTGCCAGAACCTTGCCTTCATGCACACATGGGAATTGATGAAACACTTTCAGATCTTAAGTACTAGCCCACACCAACTTGAAACACTATTTTTCCACACCCAAGAGAGTCGTGTAAGTCTTACTTGAAAATAGACCACTTTTACGATTTTTGCCAATCCTTCTGAACTCTTTTGCTATTCAAAGGGGACATTGAGAGTCAAGAGTGATTTACAAAAGCTTCATGCAGCTGTCACAGGAAATTTATATTGATTGTTAACTCAAGAACATAAAGTAATGAAAACAATGGAAAGATCAATTGGCTATTTATTTTCCTACCAAATAGGGGTATTTCATACATTTTGGGGCATAATATATGTAAATTTGGGGAATTATGTGTTCTCTCTGTAAAACTGAAAATTGGTCTGCTTTTGAGTGGTTTGTTGCTTGGCCATTTTCCTTGCCTTGGTGATTTTGTTGTTGGCAACACTGAAATTAAGTGACCCAGGTAACCTGATAAACTTTTGTCTTACTTTATTTTATTTATAGGACATGAGAGCCATGCGTGTAGTTGATATAAACCTCAATAAGTCGGATAAGTTAGAAGACCTTGCAGAAAAAGCAGATGAAATGCCAGAATTACCCACCAGACGACTGGATGACTTCCCTGGCTCACACCGTGAGAAAAGTGACACACTTTCATCAAGATCCAGCCAGGATTCCAAACGAGAGTCGCTCATGTCCATTCAAAGTAGTAGTACTACCCAGTCACTTGAAGCACTGCATATATCAGGTAAGACTTAAAATGTTAAGACTTGAGGGTGGGTCATTGAAAATAACCTCCCCAGTACTTAAATGCTGATAACATTAAAGGCACCATCAGTGATTTGCTATATCGGAAAATTGAAAAAAATGACCAAAAACCAGACGTTTGCATGCTTGTAACAAGTATATGTATCCTAACATACCCTACAAGTTGTAAGACCAAAAGCAACCTAATACAGACAAAATCGGATACTTTAGTCATTACTCTCTGTACGGACACTTATTAAATAAATACACATAATTGAATGGCGATCCATATCTTTGAACACTAAAAAATAACTTGCAACAAATTCTACAGACTTATCCTTCTCTTTCCAGCAAATTTCAAATATTTTGACTCATTTGGGTAGATCACTGATAGTGTCTTTTAAGTACTACTACAAGATAATTTGGCCATAATTAGATAGAAGATAGATCTTTATACAAAATGAACACAAGTGGAAACCACCAGAGGATGAAAGTCAAGTGAAAGGTGTGCCCAAAACTGTCAAGTTATTAATTTGTGATCTAAGAAAGTATTAAAATTAGCAGGTGTACTTTGGAGGCCTGACTCATGATAAATATGTGTCTTTTCCCCATATATTTTAACTCCCTTTCACTAAAAGGGTGTCTTGCCTATAGTCTACTTATCCCATTAAATGTGAAATTTGGCAGCATTAGAAACCTTGTATTTTCAAGTCACATCTGTAAACTCCTTGGCTGAATCATTTTACCAGCAGAAAATGATTTGTGTACAATTACAGGTAATTATGTGTGCAATACCCTTTCAGCTATTATAATACACACTTACACTCACATTGCCATGGTATATCAAATTCAAGGAAATTTTTAAAATGAGGTATGTTGCGATAACCTTTTATGAAATGGGAAAAAAGTTGTAATTGGCCCATACAACTTTAACAAACAATGACCGTGTTGTCAGTTACCAGTCAAACCACCATTGCATTTTAAAAGCAATCTTTTTGTCTTTTTACTAGTAATCAGCATTTAAGTTCCTTGATCTATAGTTCACTATGTATTTTGTACTCTCCCCAGCTGAAGACATCCGTATGGAGGAATCTGGTGGCTCTGAGGCATCGGACAAACCTAGATCTATTCGAAGCCAAGCATCTGATACAAGTTCTCTAGAGACAAGATCTGAACCCATCAGGAAAATATCTCTTGAAAGGAAGGGAGACAGGAGAGAACAAGGAAGAGAGTCATCACCAGAGTCGGCGACAAGTTTGTTGCGAAAACGATGCAACCGTGATAACCTTGAGATCCTTCCAAATAGAAAAGATGTCACAACTAGAACAGATGTCAAAGGAGCTGACGGTAAAGAGGATGGTAGTGCTACTTTGCCTACTTCTCCATCAAAGCTGGGAAAAGTGTCTCCACAGATTGAACTAGTTAAACTTGCAAAGAAACCTGAGAGTCAATCGGCTGAGAGTAGTCCAAAAAGTCCCAGGAGACTTGTGAATGTAAACCACTTCCCACCATCTGGTAGTCCAGTACATATTGCTAAGAAATGGGATAGTAACTTGGACTCTTATAAAGGTTCCTCAGAAAGTTTGGGATCTAAAGAAGGCAAATCGTTAGTACAAGAGAGGAAAGAAATGTTTGCTGTTAGAGGTCATTTAGAAAAGTCATCATCTCTAGATTCCTCCCAAATCACTGGACGACAGTCCAGAAGTGACACACATACAACACAAAGAAATTAGAATCAGTACAGCGTGGAGACTCTTCAGATTCTTTAAGTAGCCCACAAAGAAGACCTGTCGCCCATGCTTGGGTTGAAAAATGTGATCCAGTCTTGTCTAAATCAAAGAAACTTGAAGACAAATCTGTGAACAATTTGCGTAAGAAATTCACCACCATGGAGTATGGTAGTGCACCCAATGTATCAGAGGTTGGCCATCAGAGTTTGAAAGATAAATACACACCAAGAAGCCGCAGGGAGGCTCCCAAGCAGGGCTGTGTAAGACAACTTAGTCAAGCATTCTCAATGATATCCTTGATAGATGGAGAGCAACCACGAAGAGGAAGCCAATCATCGAGTGTCAAGTCTTCACCAAGAAGTTTATCCCCTGCATCATCCACCAATTCACTGGTTGCCAATCAAATCAAGAAGCTTCAAGACAAAGCAACAGGTAGTTCATCAGATGTGTCTTCATCCAGGAGGCAGTCTGTTGACAAAAGTAAAACAAGTACTAGAGAAAATTCCCCTGCCCCAGGTTCTCCCCTTGTTGGCAGGCGAGACTACCGGCAATCCCTGCCTAACATCGCTGTTGTCCGTGCCAAGTTTGACAAAACTACTGACAGTTCACCTGCAGCAGCTGACAATGCAACTGACAGTGAAGGTTCTACAGGGGCTAACCAGCGACCTTCGCGTTCTAGATCTACTCCTGCAAATAGAATCACATACAAAGTATCTGTTGTTAATGATGACAAAGAAAAGTCTGCTCAGTCAACTTCTAAAGACACTAAATCAGAAGCATCCTTGCGGGTTCGATCTCCAAGATTAGTAGCAGTGATTGAATCTCCACCAGAAAAGGAAGAAGAAACAGTTACTTTTACAGTCAATCCAAACCCAACTAGAGTGCGTAAAACTAATTCTAGACCAGTAGGAGTTCGTGATAATGAAAGCAATAACAGTAATGGAAATGTTCGTCGTAAATCGCAGATGTTCACTGCAACTGTCGAGGAAACCACTACAGTAATTAAAAAACCAAAAGAAGTGATCAAAGAGGAGGATAGCAAAGAAGTTGCAATTAAAATTACAGCTGTTTCAAAGAGTCGGCCAAAAGCATCTACAGTTTCTTCAGAGGTTAGGCCCAAAGAAGGAAATGCAACCAAGTCATTGGAGATTAAAACTACTGGGAAGGAAGAATCAGCCAGGGGAAGGAGGAGAAGAAGCGAACAAAGCAGCTCTACACTCTCACCAGTAACTGATGGCAGTAAAGCAGGCGATACTACAACTAATAATGTGCAATCTGCTGTACGAAGTCCAGATCGAAGAGGAAGAAGAACCAGAAATAGAAGGGATATCAAAACTCATGAAAGTAACACTAAAAAGGTGGATAATGAAAAGCAAGATGGACCTGGTGGGAGGGGTACAAGGCGAGAAAGAGAAAGGAAAGACACAAAAACAGAACAGACCGAAACCCAAAGGAAGGAAGCTATTATTGCAAGAAGGGAGAGGAGGGAGGCTAGAGAGGCAGCCAGAGTTGAAAAGAAAGATCCCAAGAAAGAAAAGACTGCTGAAGGATTGGAAAGAAAAGACAGTAAGAATACCAAAGGTGATAAGAAAACGGCAGGGCATGTAGAGAGAAATGATTCAACTAAATCCAAAAAGGAGAGTGTAAAAATTGATAGGAAAGACTCAAAAACAAGAAAAGATGTCAGATTACAAAGAACTGAATCAGATCTGAAAAATGAAAAGAAAGACACTGACTCACCACTACGTTCTCTAAGGAGGCGTAGAAGCAAGAAAGATGAACTAAGTGCACCTAGTGTAGAATTTGATTCCACCTCTGAAGGTGCATCTGGAAACAGTGAACTAGGAGACAGTACATCACAAGGGAGCGACTACCCAGACTTGTTGGCTACGACAAGGAGGAAAAACAAAGATGGTTCAAATAAAAGTGATGGCAAATCTAGATGTGCCAGGGCAGTGGTTGCCCACTCAGCCCTTAAAGGAGCTGAAGCTCTTATTGGAACACAACTACCAAAGACATCAGAGGAAGATGCAAATGAAAGGAAATCTCGCAAGGACAAAGCCAGAAGAGGGCGTGCTATCAACAGAGCAGATCGTATTTCTAGACTTGATATATTCCGTCGTGCCCGTTCAGTGGATAGTTCTAAAGTTACAAAAGATCGATCTCCAAGCAACGACCGTGGCAAGGGTGATCGAGCACAATCTGTTGATCGCACTTCAAAGAAACGAGAGAGTAGCGTGGACCGTCAAAAGGGAGATGGCAAGAACTGGCTATCTAAGAGGACAGGATCTATAACCAACTTCCTCAGAGCCTCAAAGTAAGTAGGAATCAGTTAATAAAATGCATCTTTTGATTGAACATCCTTTGGCCTAGTTAGATTACTTATGCAAGTTAACTGCTCAATGCTGAAGAACCATTGCTGAACTGCTTGCTGTTAATGTAGCAATTGCACTGAGCTACTTACAGTTTTGCCTCATCTTGTTGACATGTCATATGCTTAACCCAACCAAACATAAACAATTCTGCCAGTAAGACTGCTGTGTAATTAAATGCAAACTGCCAAAATTGTAAAAAACAGGTGAATTTTTATCACCTCTTGATAAATCCATTGCCATGTTTTCAACAAAATGCTTATTCACAAGCAGTTAACTCATTTAGTGAAATTGCACATTTGCTACGAGTAGACCATCTTCTTAATTGACCATTTTGCAGTAAATGTTTCATATAGAAGTCCCGAGTATGCAAATGAGGTTATTACAATTGATTCCATCATGCGCTGTATGTTGTGCAGTAGTGGTTGATGGAATAAATGGCAATACCACATTTGCATACTTGGAACTTCTATATGAAACCTCTACCCATTTTACAGTAATTAGAGATGTTATCTATTAGCAATTATACTCTGGCTCATATAATTACTTGGACTTTTTGCTATGTAAGTGCATTCCACACAAAGAGATGCGCAAGTGTATAGTAATGTTTTACCCTCTGAATTCAGATGGCACATGTGCTGTGTGATTAACACGAGACTCAACCTGTAATAACACCATAGCAAGCAGTGTTGTGTCACATGTTGATTATCATTGCACATGCACTGTCTGGATTCAGGGAAAATAACATCTCTAAGTACCAAAAATAATCAATTAAGAGAATGGTCAGTTCATTTAAGAAAAAATGTGTCCGAAGTGAGCGGTAACAAGATTTTGGCTTGGGCTTGAATGGTTTGGTTATGATGCATAGGCATGTCAATTAATGTGTTAATATGTCTGTGTTGCTGCTAGCTCTTACTAATCACTTGCTGGGAAGGATATGCTTATCACCAAAGCTTAAAGGTTTAGCTCAATTGATACTACATTACTGTATATAAGTAAACTTTCATAATCAAATACCAGGGCTCAATTTGACACGTGCCCGTGATTTACAAGCAGTTAGGGGAGACGTTTGTAGCTGTGTCAATCAAATGATTTTCTATTATCCAACAAGGTTTAAGATGTAACCATGGTGACACAAAATGACACAATTGTGTTGAGGCATAGTTAAAACTCTCTAATACCTTACCAACAAGGCTTAATCACCAACATAGGTAACACAGGAGATTGTTGATATAGGGTTCAAACATGTTACAGAGTGGTTCATCACAAATCAATTCTGCATATCATGCGTCCGCATATTTTAATCCCACGAGGGCGGCTTTAGCAGCACGAATGAGATAAAAATACATGGACACACTATGATGAACCACTCTGTAACATGTTTGTACCCCTTTCAATAATAAAACTCTTCTGAAAACTTCAATTTTTTGTACAGAGGAACATTATTAGTCTCACTATTATTTCCAGAATGTTTACAATTTGACAGAAATCTTTCTTCGTAAGTTTTAAAGCAGAAATTCAATGTAAAACGGTATTTTGGGCATGTTTTTTGCTTTAGAGGTTGCACCTGGTGCCCTTGCACGTACTCAGAATTTTGAATGTGACGAACAATGTGTCGACTGTCGACTTGTGGATTGATAATGAATCAACAATACTAAGCTGCTGTACAAAGAGATAGGAAGAGTTGTTGAATTAGTGATAGCATGTGGAACTTTTGACTCATATTGGGGACATGAATAGAATTAGATATGCTTGAGTCTGATGTCTGGCAGAACTGGGGGGGTGGCATGGCCCCTCCACTTTTGAAAGTGGAGCCCATGCCCCCCACTTTTCAAAAGTGGTTGATGGTACATGACAAGCTTATCGTAGCTGCACATGAAAACGAGAGTAGAGTATTGATGAAAATTGCTCAAATAAAGTGCCAAATGGCCCCTCCACTTCGAAAATTGTTTTGTCGCCATTGTGTCCATTACAAACCAGGTGTGTTATGTCTTTGGCTTAATTTTACAAGTGTAAGTGAAAGGAATTTTAGAGAATTACCTCTAATAGTGTGTGAGCAATATGGGTGACTCAACCTTGCTGGGTAATAGAAAATCCTTTGATTAAAAAGGCTCCAACATATCGCCCTAATTGCTTGTAATTCTGGACATGTTAAAATCCAATTCAAAGAGATTGGGGCAAAATCTTCTAAATATTTCAGACCATGTGCAAATGAACATGCTACTTCAATATATATGGGAAATTTTTAAAACTTTGACAAAAGAATATTTATGCAAATCTAAAATGTTGTGAGTAAACTGAAATAGCCATCATCACATTATCCAGCTGCCTGCAAATTTGCTCAATATATGCTTCAATGTAAAAAATTCCTTTTCATCTTTTGATATCATGCTTGATGCTATTATGTCACATGCATCATCAGCACTACCATATATCTTATGATATTGTTAATGTTATTGGTGTCAGTTTTATAGACATCATTATCACATCATATGGATCAATAATGTGATGTTTTAAATGAAGGAGAGGTGTCATTCCAACTTTTGTAATAAAAATGTTCCACCCACAGATTTTTGTAATATGACTTGCAGTCAATAATTATACCTGCATTATACCTGCTTGTTAAGGACATATCCAGGAAGTTCCAAATTTTCACACTGGGTGGTTAGTTCAGATCAAAATTAGGCAGATTTTACATACACTTTTGGCAAAAATCCTGGGAGTGGGGAGAAGAGGGATTTGAGCACCCAAAGTGCCCCCCCCCTTGCACATGCCACAGTCAACTATATTTACAGGGTTATGATTAGAACAGAATTGTCTGATTATCCAACTTTTGGAGGAAGAAATTTATTCTGCACTACTGTGCACACAAAACTACAACATTATTAACTATATTTCAGAATTTGATAACCTTTCAGTAATTTTGAGATGACTGTCAATACATTTTCCTTTCCTTAAGTTGAAGCAGTTTTTCAATGGCTATGTTAGAATTGTTTCTAAATGAAAACAATCACCTAACTTTGGTGAATGTTAAAGCTAGCTATCTAAATGGGGTGTTTCTGTCAGATGGGTCACCTTACTGAAACAGCTATGGCGCTAAATGATATGAAAGTCATAAAATTAACATTTTTCCAATTTCAAATCTAGTGGAGTTACAGAACTCCACCATTTAATGATTTATGTCCTTGGTTTGGTGACACCTTTTTACTCATGTCGGCCATCATTAGAGATAATTCTCCGAAAGCGAAGAGTTTTAATAACAAAGTCATATCTGTTATTTATGATTCATTTGGATATTTTTGTGTTTGACCTTGTGGGTATAACACTGCACTTGGCTTGGTTTTAAGATGTAGGTCATATTCATGAATATAACTATGAATAGTGTCCTATCACATGCTGCATATTACTAAACAATTTCAAAACGTTCCCAAAGAATACCTGAATGCATAAATCCAAATTGTAGACCTTTATATCTGGACACGCCTAAATCTTACCATGTTTCACATTGGCTAATCTTATAATCTTATAAATAACCCATCAAATTTGCCAGTGGTGCCCAGGGGTTGCTTGTTGCTCACATTGATGAGTGGTCTGTTGCACTTGAAAGATATACCCAGGTGAATTTAAGACACTTCACAGAGGAAGAAACGAACTTGTAGTTGTGTGTAAGATTCATGTCTGTGTCATGTAGAGCAGTAATTGGTGCAGATTCAAATCTAATAACCTATGTGTACAGATCGAGGGAGGGTTTTCAGGAATGGCTCAAAATTACATTTAATCAGTCAGTTTTCTCTTAGCATCCGGGGCTTTGCCCCCAGTACCTCCACCAAAGCATGTTTTGCACTTTGTCTCTCCTCTAGAGCCATGCCATCCTTTGCCCCTTTCCTATCTTGGGTCCACCCCTGATATGAAAACTTTACATAACTAGCTATAACCCACACTACAGGATGTCAATAGGACAAACAAGATGGACAAGAATGACAGGTATAGGTATATGGAAGGATAGTCCAATTAATATCACAGGTGTAGATAGCAGCGGTTTAAGATATTTACATTTAAGGAAGGGTAGCAAATTGTCATTTTGGGGATAGTGGTTTGAACTTCCGACTGCATACCCCTACCCAAACAAATCACCCCATGGTACCCCTCCCCCATGGTACCCCCTCCCTCAATGGTGTAGATATGATAGAATATTAATGTTAGACTGCTAGTTGTTATGTTTTGACAAATGTATGTCATTCCTGCATGTAATATTGCATGAATGTAGTCTAGCTTGAAGACTTCATTGAGAAATTATATGCCTAATGGAATAAAGCTCGGTACTCCCGATTGAAAGTCTTGACACTAGACTAGTTCTGTTCAATATTACAGAGAAATAACCCCAATGTGGCTGTCCTGTTTTGTTTGCATGTACTAACACAGCAAGGAACCCTGGGATGAAGTAGACAGTACTAGTGGTGATGAGAGTCCCCATAGTAGTCATAGAAACACTCATTCATGGGAACATTTGGAGCAGTCCAGCTGTGTGCTGTGCAGTGATAGCTGTACAGGACAGCGGTTTCCATGAGAACATGTCTTGTGATGCATTGCATGTTGCTGCTAGTGATGATTCTGATGAATGGTTCAAGTGGATAGCATGTTATGATTAATCTGATGAACATTGACACACATTTGGCTACCTGATGATAAAAAGACGGTTGGTTGCACAGTAAGACAAAAACATAATGGCATATATATCACGTATTATTATGTCGTAAGGTTGGATGTTGACGATTCCAGCACTTCGTTTTATTCACTCTTCACTAGATATCATCCTTGAAAAAGCTTGTTTCCAAAGTTAAGTTGTTTACCTTCTTGCAGTTTGTGTTATGAGCAATTGCTTGTTTCCCACAGTTCAATAGGCCACTGTGCTGAATTTCTGTCAGTTACAGGGACAGAAAACTCAAAATTGCAAAAATTCTTCGAGATAAACTGAATTGATCGTTAGATTGGGTACACCTGGATTACTAAGGCTAATGTCAGATGATAAAAAATCTCAACTTTTTTTAGGCAAGTCGAGGATGAGGGTGTGGATCACGAAATGCCCCCTTTAAGGTCTACTATATGAATACCATAAGTCCTCAAAAAAACTTTATTGATGTTCAAAATAGTATATCTGTGACCCAGTTTTTAATTGGCTCTAAATGTACTGTATTAGAATAACTTGCAAGATATGTGGATCAAACTATGCATAGAGAGAACATTCTTACTCAAGAACTAGAACTTTTAAAATTCAAAATTATCTTAAAGCATTTGAAGTCTTGAAAGGAAAGAGTGCCAAACACTATTGGAAAAATCAGCATTACTGATAACAAGGACAACTAGTTTTATTTGACAATAATGAGTACTCCAAATCAAGATTGCCTGCATGCTGTATAATTAATAGTTGAGCAAATCCCAAGAATGCATTCAAGTGTAGAGATTAAGAAGTGTACTGTCTGACTACAACCATATCAAATTACAGAAGACTTACAAAGATTTTCATTTCAAAAATTCATGTAATTGATATACTATTCTAATGGACTGTGAGTGAGATTGTGATATCACAACAGCCCATAATGCTGTAAATTATTGATAACCATAAAACCCAACCTATTTCAGGTTGTATCAACAATAATGGGAAATAATTCGGCCAAAAACAATTTGAAGATATGCGTAAAACAGCCAAAGTCCCTCCCCCAAGTCTCATTGGATGGGTGAGTGGTTGGGGTGAGTGGTTGGTGTGAGGCTGATGATCAGACAGTACATTCTAAGTCCAGGTTCTAAGATTAGTAGTTATTTATCAAGGTAGAAATAATTAGTGTGCACAGGAGGGCAAAACAAGATGCCTAAGTGTTCAATATTTTGCATTGCCTATACTTGCTGCCCTGCACAATTAGCATTCAAACGCCAAAGAATATCATGGTGGTGGTGGTGGTCAATGCCATTCGATCCTCTCAGATTGAAGCTTATTGGATACACGGAGGAACACCACCACCATACACATTAGTCTTAAGAAATCAAAAGCATTTTGTTATGTACATGGGTTTCTGATTGGAGTTGTAAAGTGTTGTTTTTGATCTATATTCTTTGCAGAGTATAACATCATGTTCTTCAAGCTCTCACTTGATGTGCTTTACTACAAGACTGTGGTGGTTTACAACCAGTTACAATTGTTATTTTACCAGGCCAAGTATATCAACTTATGTGATAGTATGAAATACTGCAGCAATAAGTTGAATGTGAAATAAGTTGTACCTTGACTACAACTATTTTATCTCACAGGGTAGTGACTTTTTAATTTGCTTTATGATGATCCTACTAAGTAGACAAAAAATTGAACAGTTTTTGTTGGTTCAAAGAAATTCAACTATTCTGCATCTGTGGGTCCATTGGTTTGCAGTATACATTGAGCTGTTCCATTGGAAATCTATACACCCTCTGCAAGAATATTTTGGAATCCAGATAAATGGTAAAAAGCTTTCCAAAGCCAGTTTAGTTTCTCATCAAGCATAAAAAATAGTTTTTTTGACAAGGAAGACTCTGGAATTCCAGACAAAAATTGTTTTATAAAATTTCAGACTTTTTTTCCCTGTTTGGTTTGGAAAATTTCCAGTGGAATTAAGATTTGAGACAGAATAGAAGTCCTCCACAGAGGAGTATGAATTTCTCTTGGAATAGCCCAATTTACATGTACTCTTAGTGCCATGCCAAAGCTTTTGTTTTTAATTGCAATATTATGAGACTTAGCAGTTTTGCATGGATCAAATTGTATCATTGAATTCTAAAAACCTTTATGGGTTAAAATAACTGAAGTGTTTGTATACAAAATGGAAATTAGGGTAGGAAGAAACATCAGCAAATCATCAGCTACGCATAGTGGCACCTTCACATGGATACCGGGTGTCTCAAAAAAAAGGAAACCCTCAAAGCGCAACTCTATATCACGAAAAGAAAAGAGTAAACCATACAAATTAATACACTTCTGAAAAGTGCATTTCATTAGGTTTCCGACACTGAAAAACTCGTTCCAAAAGGAGACATATTGACCGAGTTATGGCCGATTGAAAATTTGTACCACTTTTTCATTTTATCCACGGATTGCTACTGTTTCAGTAGTCTTTAGGCAATACACATTCTCCAAGCTCATTCTTTTGTTTATGGTTTCTTTTGTTTTTGCGACAAAGGTCAGTTTGATATTGAAAAGTTAAGTTTCAATTTATTAGAAATTCCAATATATTGCCTCATTCTTCTTAACTGCGCTGCTCTGCTCCCCCCTCCCCCACTTGGGGAACTTGACAGCCTCTAAGACGGATGCAGGCTGCGCTTGCATTCTCTTTTCCATTTCAATATTCCACTTCTTATCATTCTTGTCCGTTGGATGCTTGCAAAGGCAGTGGTTATTCTTTTGCGAAGATCCCCAGATTTGACTCAGCTCCGCTAGATTTCGCCCTTAGGGAAACATTAAGAGTGAAGTGTATGTATAGGAACCACAGCAAACTTGCCAGAACTTCACAATAGAATAACCGCTGCCTTTGCAAGCATCCAACGGACACGAATGATTAGAAGTCGATTATTGAAATGGAAAAAGGAGTGTGCAAGCCTAATCCTCTGCATGGTCTTAGAGGCAGGCAAATGGGGGGGGGCATGGGCAGAGCTACACAGTAGAAGAATGAGGCAAAGATCTTGGAATTTCTAATAATTTAAACTAACCTCTTTCAATATTCAGAAACTGATTTGTCGCAACAAATTAAAAGAAGAAACCACCACGGAAAGAATGTGCCTTGGAGAAGGTGACTCTTATTGTCTAAAGACGGCTCAGACAGTAACAATCGTGGATAAAATGAAAAAGTGGTACAAATTTTCAATCCACCATAACTCGGTCAATATGTGTCCTTTTGGAAAGATTTTTTCGTTGTCGGAAACTTAATGAAATGCACTTTTCAGATGTGTACTAATTTGAATGGTTTACTCTTTTCTTTTTGTGAAATAGAGGGCACTTTGAGGGTTTCCTTTTTTTTGAGACACCCGGTACTTTATATGGATTTGTGCTTAAGGGTACATTTTGTGCTCCTTCTTCCCTAATCATTGTTGAATGGCATTTTCACAGCTGCTGTGAAAGCACAGAATAACCTCAACACAAACACTGGTTGCATGAACAGCTGAATTGTGCAGCATTGCTTTCTCAATAATGCTCTGAGAACAAGCATAGCCTTAAATGCACTTGTAAAGTAACCTTGTCATTTCTGCTGCCATGGTGTGCATATGTATACAATGCTACACTGTGGAGAATGGGATTTTTAATGTTGTGACTTGATCCAAAAATATTGTTCCAAGGGGGAAAGTTCCTGGTGGGTGCAAGCATTTTCTTGATCACTGGCAAAAGTTCCCAGGTGCAGGGCAAAAGGGTGCAAAAAGGGCTGATTTAGAATGTATATCCATCTATTTCCAACTTCCTTCAAAATTTTTCTGAGGGGACATTTTGCTTCCTTTCCCCTGCTGGCTATGTTCCTGCTTTCAAGGGGAACAGAGACGCCTTAATGTAACATGTTATAGTGGTCTATGCCGCAGATCACAATGAGCGACGTGATATGCAAAGTATTATCAGGGTGGAGCAGGCTTAAGTTTGTCAACTGTACCAGCCAGTATCATAAACGAAGATGATATCTCTCAGGATCAGGTCACTCCACACAGGAAGAAGTGGACACGTCACTTCATGGGTAATCACCAACCATACTCTGATGTTTACAATGTATTGACTTATATAACCCAGGAAGGAAAGTATTGTACTCAGTGAAGATGCTCAAATGACACTGACTGATAGACTGATAAGGGATTTTTTTTTTTTTTTTTTCAGACCACTTTATGGACATTGTTTTTACAAATGTATAAAATGTTATATACATTACTAGTTCAGTGTCAAATCTAGAGGGAGATGTCACTGTGGTGTCATCTGCCCAGATACCTGAAAAATATGTACGTGTATTTTTAGCAGAGCATTACATGTGCACGAATAAAAAACAATGCCCAATTCGCCACATTTTGAAGTATGGTGACACAAAAGAATAACTTGGGTTAGTGTCATTCCTAGTACTTGGTGGGGGTCCCAACGGGCACGTATGCTGTGAACACTCACCCAACAAATCTGGGTGGAGTGTGTTAGTTGGTATGTACTCCGTCGCTGATTTGGTGAAATTTCCTCAAGATCTTAAGTAAAAAACACGACCGCGTTGTTAGAGCATGTTTCACAAATCTTAGATGTGTGAGTGAGATGTCTTTGTACTGAAACATTGACCAAGAAATTCTTTCCCAGGTTGTTTATGCTGTAGTTAGTATTGCATTTTAGTAGTTTACTTTAGGCTCTGCCCTTACCCTTGATGAATGAACTGCAAATTGCTAACGATCAGCCAATTGGAGTACTCATATCAAAGATGTGGCTAACGCGTACTAAAAATAGGGGACTAATCCAGCGATCGACCTGAAATGAACTCCACCAGACTTGTGGCGAGTATTCGCAGTATACGGTCCACAGGATACCCACCAATACTGGGACCGAGACCCACTGAATTTAGGTATACAATGGAGCGGTTCAATTTTGGGTCAAAACCTGGGAAATACAAAGAAGGGGCAATCTGCGGGTGCAGTGTCTGCCATACTCTAAAAAGACTAATGAACATGGTTAGTGTGAATGCCATGTGTATGCCCATGTTGTCATCCTGAAACTAGAAAAGAGGGCCAGCCAATACGAAATTGGTTCAATTGTTTCTACACAAAAACCTATTGATTTGTTGAGGTGAATGCATTGTTAAATAACACCCTCATTAATCCAGTGTAAGTTTGAATTCCTACTACGCAGCCAGATTCTTACTCATGTGTAACCCAAAGCTTAGGCTTACTACATTTGTCTCTTAGCTCCCGTGTTGCCAACATGTTTTGAGTGTTTGCGAGCTAAAAGTAATTTTGCAATCTCCATTGAGTTGTACTGTATGTAATTAATATTGGTCAAACAAAATGGGCACATTTTTCCAAAAATAACATCCAAAGCAAACCTTTGAGCCTAAGAGTCACAGGGTAAAGGAGAAATATAGTTAGCTCTCTTCGATAGATACCAAAATTTTACCACTTCTGGTTTTTGTAAAATGGGGTTCTGGGGACAAGGTTTTAGTAATCGGGACCATGGCCGTTTAAGAAAACTAAGAGAGACCGGTACCAAAAACATTCTTACCTGAGGCAGGACTTCATTGGTTTTGATCATGTTTTGGGTGCTCCTCTCATGAAAACTAAATTTTTTAAGGGGTTGTCAAAATACAAAAACATGCATATTAGGAATCATTGGGTTCCTGCCTCACTTGTTGGAAGGTGGTTTATATTAGTGTACTCATCTCAGATACACTCAAAACCATAATTGTGGAACCCCTTAAGGAATTAATGGTTCTGGTGGAAAGGCTAATGAGAGGTTTTTTCCCAGGGAAGATTAAAAATGGTGTTTTTGTAAACTCAGCTTGTGTGGCCTCAAGATTGGCCACATCCAAGGAAAAAATTTCCCCCTGCTGTAATTGTTACTTGCAATGTTCAAAAAGAAAATGCGTCAGAGCAAAAGTCAGGCTGAAACCAATATATGTTGTGCCATATTTTTGGAGATGAGAAGGTGGTACTCCATGTATGCTAGCCAAGGTTTGCTTTGTGAAATGATGGCTAACCCTGAACCTGAATCAAGTTATAGTTAGCTACCTCATAATGTCTGTGCTGATGACTTCTAGCTAAGGTAGTGTTGTGCCGTTCGTACACAGAGGGCTAAGTACCGGCTGTATAATGATCATTCAGGCCAATGTAACATGTCAATAAATTTTGAGGAAAAAAAGGAAAAAAAATAAATTGGATGGTTAAAGCTTGTTACTGTAACCCAAAATAGAGGATTTTTTTTTTACTTAACATATCATATTAGGTTGAAAAATTGTATTTTAATCCTTGCTATAGACAAATCATTTGATATTAATTTTAACTTGATTGGCGAGAATTTTAAATGTGAGGTGATCCCGTAGGGACTTTGTAATTTAGATGCCACACATCATCAAGCATGGTGTAAAATCGCCAGGAATATTGTTAATGTAGAGGAAAAAGAAAAGCTCCTTTTAGATTAAGAACAACTGGTTCAACCTTTTACAACAGGGTCAAACATTTTTAACCCCAAATTTGTGGAACTTGTGTTCCAGTTATTCTGATAAGAATGTTACAATATTATGAAGGGATGGTAATTATTGTTTCATACTACCACATTTCTTATTGTTTATGTATCATACTAATTGAGCACTTAGAGCAGTAAAATTACGACACCATTTCCAAAAGAATGTAGTATGTTAAGGCAAAATATCGTTAATGGTTCTCATTTGTTAAACACATCTCAGAGTTGTATTCAGCTATATTTTTGTTACTGATACCGGGTGCTCGACACTGGTGCCTTTTTTTAGATTAATTACAAGGTGCCGAGGTTTGGTTATGATGCTAATATCCACAGTAGAAAGTGTGACTGTCTTGTAAGCTTGCCGATTTATGATTTATATTTTATTGACTAACAGTTAAAAGTGAAGTTTTTTTAATTTCAAGAAGCTTTTTTTGCCTGCGTATCCACAAGTCATTGGTATGGGCTTTGTGGTGGGTCAAACTTGTTTCAGCTCGTGTGCTGATGCTCCGGGGCCGAGTGTATCAATGATACGGACGCCCCTAACCTGGCCCGCTATTTGAGGCCGAGGCGGAGTGGGAACAGTCAGGGGTTACACCCTTCTCTTATTCGACACTAGACTGCGATGTAACATTACATGTGACTCTCTGTACACGGGACTCGAACGTCTATAACTCCCCGTGTCCGAAGGACGGGATGCTTTCATGATCCATTTGCCCAATTCCAAAGTGAACCCTGGAGGAGAGCGGTATCGGTATTTAATCAATTAGCTGGTATACAGATCAAATACAGCATTGATAGTACCCGAATAATCCCAGCAAGTGCCACGTCCCCACCGGGAGTAGCAAGTAAGCAATTAGGAAGAGAGAACATATAACTAATAGTTACCAGACCGTATTGTCCTAATAAACTCCCCAAGGGGGGTCGGTGCATTTTTCAAAAGGGAAGGCTTGTTATTACAGTCAAAAATGGTAAGTCAAAAATCCTGCAAAACATCAGCCTTACACAAAGCGCTTATTTTCGCTGATTACCAATATACAAACGAACGAAGAGGGGGGCGCTGTTTTCGCACCTCTCCTGATGTCAATTTCCATACTAATTAAACTATTAGGACAAGACGTGCCACAATCGATTATGATACGGCTTACGACAGTCCCGTCCATTAATCATTGATTTAGGTAAGCTTTAACCTCCATTTTTCTTGAATTGTTTTATCCAAAAATCGTAGGGGGGCGTTTATTATTATAGCATGGGCTTTTTTACGAACACACGGTATTCTAAACAGAAAGTTTTGAAGGTACAAAATACACCATTGGCTTAACACACACGAGTATATAAACATATAACAAGTACATTCTTGGTCATCGAGAGGCAGAAAGTATTCCTGTATTGGAACTAAGCTGTTTAATCGTTGCATACTGCAATTACACCATTATTTATGTATATTGACAAACTACACCAACAGAGTCACATATTCTCGGTGTTTACATTTGTACTATACTCTGTTAGATCTCAAGTTTGAGGGGACATCACTGTGCGTTAGGTTTCACCCTAAAACCGCATGTGTTGGAGTTGAATGTGGCCTTTAACGCACGACGAGACAAGGCAAGCACAGTCCGAAACTGCTTGATCGAATCCAGAGTCACTCATGATGTTCTACATGCACGAATCAAAGTATATATAGGCTTTGGATGTCGACTTTTTCCCATGAATTGCATTTGGGGCATTTCCAGAAAGAAGCTTAATGGGAGGGAGATACAAAATTTTCAGCACAGTCACTTTTGAGAACTGTACTACTATGTGAGATCATATCAATAAGTTACAGTTCTATCTGAATCATGAGAAATTACAGTGCTACTGTTAGTCAACTGGCCATTAGTGTATGTATATCTTCTTTTTATCCGCCAAAATGGGGTGGCAAATATTAGAGCTTTGCCAGCAAGACTGCATTACAATGTAAGTGGTTAAACTACATATCTTGTATTTTAATACATAAGTCGATACAATTTGTACATGTCTACTATGCAGAAGGTTATTTTGTGTATAACACTACTAGATGACTGTGGAAGTTGGCCAATTTTTCATACAATTCATTGATACATCTTATTCTTCAAAATCCCCATCAAATCCCAACCAATAAAACTGCCATTTTCTGATGACGTACAACAAAGCAAGTTTTTGTGAATATTCTTATTTAGTACCACAAATTGTAGTTTATTCACATTGTAATTGTTCCAAAAGAGCCATTTTTATACAGGCAGATAATGTTTGGGTTCCACATTATATTTCTAGTGTTATTATGCCTTTTGCCAAGTCAGTCCCACTTCAATACAAAGTTACTGAGTCTAAACATAAGATTGAAACAAGTTTCCAGACCTGCCTGACTTAACATTGCGACTGACTCTCTATATGCATCACATAATTTGCAGTTCTAGACTGCACAATTTCCATATATTTTTATCGTAACCAAGTGATTTGTTTCTAGAGTACATAAGTAAGAATCAACTATAAATCAGCATAATAATAAACACATCATGGCATTTACCTCAGGTGCCACAAGTTGGTGGGGGAGAGGAAACGATAATGTCCTAGCCAAAGTGGTCTTACAGATATACACACAACAATATACATCAGTCAATTGTTCATTTTTGCTTTTAAAAACTTGTAATTTGGTAATTTGAACATGGTATGTGTCTTGGAACTACTGCAAATTTTCATAAATTGATACGAACTTGTAATTTTGTAGAGAGAATTCATTGTAATATAACAAATTTTTCATTTTAGCATTTTGTAAAGAAATTGATTTATGTCAAATAATTGTTTACATATTGAATCCTTGCTTTTGCAATGTAAGTCATGAAAATAAGTTGCTCACAAGATTGTTTTACTGTGTAAACCCTCTCTGTTCTACTGTTCAATACAGTTGGTCATGAGTGCAGTCCATTAAGGTTTTGTGGGTCGTTTTAGCCACTTAACATAATTCTAGCACATCAAAGAACAAGTATACGACATCAAAGAAAAGAAACCTGTTATGTTAAAGAAAAGTATTTTCTGATTTTACATATTTGGAATCCCAATTTTAAATGTTTATTATGCCACCAAAAAAAACTATTACAGTAGATTTGAAAAACCCAACCCACCCTTAGAAAGAAAAAAAAAAGTAGGGATGGAAAAGGCACCCAAGTTTTTAGGAAGGTTTAAGGGAAAAGCATATTACATTAAGTTGGTTTTGTTTATTGAAAAGAGTACAAATAAAAATTTAAAGCTAATGTACCTACCCAAATTTTGCCTGTTATGCCAATGTGACAATTTTTAGACCACACTGTCAAAAGAGTACAAAATACATTCTTAGATTACTTTCTTTGAGTATTTCCTCTAATACAATTATCTGGTTGAATTTTTGAGAGGTTTGAAAACATTTAACCATAACTTAAAGGTGCAATGAGAGATTTCAAGTCATCCATATTTCTGTGATATGCAATGATTTCATATAGATTTGTCACTCAATAAATTCCATACCCTTTATTTGGTTACAGAAATAACTTAAAATGAAAACAGAAGGTGATTTTGTATATGCTCATATTTCAATAGAAAACATAGGCTGAATTTCATATTTGCTCCTATACGAA